>ML821483.1:44948-73035 GCA_009831015.1 Picea engelmannii
TCATGGATCAAAAGGATTGACAAGGCTCACAGAGGTTGTATGTTCCCCCTGAATTTTGCACTAGTCTATCTATGCTCACATAGGTTTTGCGTTCCCTCTAAATTTTGCACTAGACTGTCTATGCTCACAAATGTTGTATGTTCCCCCTAAATTTTGCATTAGACTCACATAACATCTCGTTCATCCTAACTTTTGGTTTGACTCACATAGGTTGTACGTTACCCCTCAATTTTGTCAATACCTCACAAGACTAGTTGATTCTCCAAATCTCCCTGGCTAGCCTCAGGGTGGCCCATATGGCCTCTCATTGGAAAATGACTGTCAATGCTACTAAATTTAACAATAGGAAGAGATGTTAGTACCTTTTGAACAATTACAGATTCTTTTGTTTCTTCTCCCAATCCCAAGATTGCATTTACTATTTCATCGAATTGTAAAAGGTAAGCTACAATGTTCTCATCTTGCTTCATCTTTAGTTGTTCAAACTGACCTCTGTAAGTTTGAACTTTGCTACTTTGACTTTTGAATCTCCTTCATAGATATTTCAAAGTTTGTCCCAAATATATTTAGCAGATTTACAATGTGCAACTTTGGTGACTAATTCTCCAAGACCATTCAGAAGTGCATTTGTGGCTTTGGTATTATTCTGACCAAGTTTCATAGCTTTGTCATTTGTCAGCGGCACTGTTAGTTCTGTGTATCCATCTACAATTGATTGCCAAATTTCAAATCCATGTGCTTGTATATATTTCTTCATACTTATGCTCCAAAAAGCACACTTTTGTCCATCAAAATGTGGTATTTCATTTTAATACATGTTGTTTCTCTCCATGATCTACCTTTCAGTGGTTAAACTGATTTTTGAAGGAACCTGCTCTGATACCAATTGTTGGATTACTGAGAGGGGGGGGGGGGTGAATCATTAATAGAGAAATGTAATCTTTTTTAACCATATAATGAAAGTGTTATATCAATGTAAACAATGAACAAATGAAAAATCATACACATACACAGTACACCAATGTTTTCACGTGCAAACCCAAAACGTGAGAAAAACATGGAATATTTTTTCTTATATGTCTTGAAGAGTTACATTCATTGGAAGAACCAACTTCCTTTGTTTTCCATATGCAACTAGAAGGAGGCTCCAACCCCCTAGTTTCTCAAGCTACAACCTGAGGGAAGCTCCAATTCCCCAATTCTCTAGCTACAACTAGAAGGAGGCTACAACTCCCTATTTTATTTGGCTACAACCGGAAGGTGGCTACAACCACCTTTCCTTGCCCCATCCAACTTCCTTGATGTATAAGTAGAATGATGGAACCATTGCTACACTATCACTGTGAGATATACTGTCGTAAACCTGTACCAATAAACCTACACCAAACAACCTGTACCAATAACCTGAACCATGTATCAACCATGCATCAATCTATACCTCAACCTATACCATAAACAAGTGCATCAACCATGAACTAACCTGTACCAAAAAACCTATAATCAACTTGTACCATAAACAAGTGCATCAACCATGCAAAAATGTGTACCTGAACCTACAAACATTCATTAACTTTAACAACAAGATACTGGAATTTTCATCAAACTTTACTTTAGTCTCACATGACTAGTTTTGGATTAGTCAACAACCCTAACTTGAAATAATCATAAATATGTACTTGTAATGAATAAAGATCTGAAAATAGTACACAATGTTCTTCAGTGTATTTTATGCAATTCCGCTAGGTGTCACTACTTGTAACCTCTCAGAAGAGGAGTTATAGAAAAAATGGCATACCTTGTTGAATTCTGGCTTATTCTAGAGAGCAAACTTGTAGAGCATGCCCCACACAAAATATTTGTTGTATGGATCTGAAAACTTTACAAAAAATACTACAGACTATACTGTATCCAACACATTTTGTCTTACTGAATTTGAATCTGTTAAGAAGAATTTACGATGTTTTTACCCGAAACACCTATTTTAGACTAGTTTAAGGACTAGCCACAAACCCTATTTTCCATGGAGTGTAACTCCAAAAATACAATGAACCATAATATTAAATTTGTACCACAACTACTTGGATATGTTTCCTCAATGGCCTCCCAATTTCACAGTTTGAATCATTCTAGAAAAAAAATTATTGCGAAAATGTTGAGATGACCTGTAAATAACATACCTTAGAAAACATCATCAAAAGAATTTATCCTCCCTTGAATTTCGGCCTTCTTTACTTCACCTTTCCTCTGAAATTCGGCTTAGATATCCTTTGGTTACCTCAGTCACCTGTAGATATTAAATGTTCTCAAGTGTGTTTAAAATGAGAGAGACTTGCCTCTTATTTATACTCTCCAAGTAGCTTCCTTGGAAGCATCTTCTAGGCCACTTTGTCCACATAGTCACCTATGTCCAACTTTGCCCAATTTTCCACTTGTCCATGTATCCAATATCCACTTGACCACTTAACCCATTTTCCTCATTTTAGGGTTAACCTTCTTATAAACACTTTCCATAATTAGAAAGTTCTCCATTTACTTTATTATTTAAATAATCCTCTTTGACTTTGTCACTTCACCTTATTATTTAAATAATCCTCTTTGACTTTATCACTTCACTTTATTATTTAAATAATCCTCTTTGACTTTGTCATTTCACTTTATTATTTAAATAATCCTCTTTGACTTTGTCACTTCACTTTATTATTTAAATAATCCTCTTTGACTTTGTCACTTCACTTTATTATTTAAATATTTTCTTCTTTGCAAGAACTTTGACTTCTTTGACCTTTTGGGGTTTCAAGCCAATTATATGAGGGTTCGTCAACTTCATAAGGCCATAACTCTCAAACCATGAGGAGTTATGTGACGTTCCACATACCATCGGAAATGACATGACATGTACTATCCATCTAGAATAGTCTTACCTGCAAATATATCAAAACACATACCATTATAGATCAAACAAACCTGGGTCCATTACCCAAAACTTTGTTCTTATGGAATTCTCTACTAGACTTTCTTCAAGGGTTGACATCAATGACAACCAACCCAATTAATCAACAATCTCCCCCTTTGGCATTGATGGCAACACTATGATGCAATACTGAAATCATATCACTCATGATCCCCCTAGAACCATGCCTAAATCTCTATGACCAACACTCCCCCTAGAACCATACCTATGTCCTCTACATCTGATAAATCTCTCCCCCTTTGTCATCAATGACAAAGGTATCTTTCCATTCAGGGATGCTCCCCCTAACTGACTCATCTAATCTCCCAACCTGAACTATCCTCTTTATGGTTCTTCCTCGTGTACATCTAAGACATATAAGATAAGCATTCAAAATCATTCATTTTGGAGTAGAAATAACTCCGAGTCTCTAGCGAAGATACTCAAAGGCTTCCCTTGGAAGCGGTTTTGTAAAAATGTCTGCCACTTGTTCTTTTGTGCCCACATATTCAACTCTGATTTTCTTTTCTGCAACATGTTCCCGAAGAAAGTGATACTTGATTGGAAAGTTCTTCGCATTTGAGTGCATCACCGGGTTATATATTCATTATTTATCAGATTTGTTTTTGTATAAGTTACCAATATCATGCGTGTGCATTTATCCCTTCAAATATTGCCATTTTTATCCCAATTTGTGATGTGGGTTTGTATGATTTTTGGTACATATGTTCTACTAATATAAATTAACATGTAATCCAAATATATCAATAACCCATATTAGAGTTTAGGCAATATCAGTGATTAACCAGAGATATAATTGTTTCTAAGAAAACTATTTGAAAAAAGTCCTCATCCAAATGGTTGTTACTATAACCTTGCTCGTTGGGTGTTTGATAGAATGGTTGAACATTGTATTAAAGAATATACTTGTGAATATATTATTTTTTATTGTACACTTAAGAAATTAGGACTCCGTGAATGTGTATTTTCTCCCTCGTACTTAAGGAATTGGATGTAATCATCATTGGTGTTTGTGCATATGTTCCTTTTATTATTATTGATCTAGGAACTTGTTAAATTGTTGTAGTACTTCGCCTACAAGGATGTAGAGGGTTGCAGATGATTGCATAAACAATATTTATTCACTTTTCTCCATTGAAGGGTTTTAATCATATTGTATGACAAGTATTTGACTGAATGGATGAATGGTAAGTATTAGTAGGAATGGTTGAAGGTCAAGTACTTGGATAGAGATTGCATGAAAAATATTGATTACATGATTGAATCCAATTGAAGGGTAGGAGATACCTATTGACCTAATCCAAAATAGTAAATTGGTCCTTCATATTGGTTATATTATAGAATTGTTGAGATTATGAATGTTTCTTTCAAAATGCTTGTTGAAACCATTGCTAGTCATATGTTGTACTCATGGATGAGCATATAAGTTGAATTAGTTAAATTGATTCAAGAGTATGGTTATGTTTATTAAATCGAAATGTAGATGTGAAATTGTCACCTACTATAGTAGTACAATTCTAATTAGAAAACATAGATGTATTATATGTTAGTGCCTCTTTAGAAAGACTTAACTAACTTATCTAATACTACTATCAAGACCTTGAATGTGAAATGATCTCTCGACAAGTATAATGCATGTAAAATTAGGATTTAACTGGGCTTTATAGATCTACTAGAGAAAATATCACAAGGAATGAGATTAGCAAGGAGATTGTTATCTTGTTAAGATTTTGTTGGGATTTTTAGAAATAAAATTCTCTGTTTGGAATATAGTAGAAAACATAAAAAATGGTTACTTAATGTTGTGATGTGCATGCACATGTTATGGTTATCATAATGAGATGATGAATTTTTGAGAACTAATCTTGTTCTTATATTTCGAGAAAAAAAAAACATCAGTCCTTTCAATATTTTCCTGGTTAACTTGTTGGGTTTGTTGATTTAGTGTTGAGGGGAATTATATGTGGTATCTGAGCTAGATACAACACTAGGACATATTGGACCCACGTGCTTGCTGGTAGATTGATGTATACATGTTTATTTTGTATGCATGTTGAATTGTTTTGTATGTTGACTTGGATGCATGTGGGTTGTGTTGTTATTTTGTGACCATTATATAAAGTCATTATGTAACTATTAGAAAGAAGGATTATTTCAATCCTTCCTTTTCATGTTTGGTAAAACAAATTGTTGTAAGTTCGTTAAAGACCTTAAAATGATTGTTGTAACTAATCATTAAATTAAATTGCTACTGCAAATTGTGGTATGTGTGTGTGTGTGTGTGTATTCCAATTTTATCTGAATCCCTTCTTTATTTAGGGACAACTGCGTTCTAATCTTGAAGTAGAGATCTTGTTCTTATTTTCAACACAAATTAATTTCATGTTTGATATAAGTGTTAACCCAAGAATGGAAACTGCAGTTGCAGATAATATACCCATATGTGATAGTATGGCCTATTTCTTGTGATATTTTATTGAGAATTCCTTTGTGATCAGTTATTGTTGCATGCATATATTTATTTTGAAGGAAAAAATGGAAATGCGCATGACTCTCATATGCTTATTGAAATGATTTTTCTTAATGGAGCTTTGAATCTTTTGTTACTGTAACGGCCCCGTCGTTACGACAATAAAAGCAACATACAACATGTGATTTTTTTTTTGTTTACGCTAGGAAAAATACATCAAAAATAATAACGACATCATTGGCACATCATCTGACATATTAATGAAATAATATTAACACATTAAAAGTCATGCACGACATAAGTTGACAAAAAATTGTAATGAATAACGATACACATATCGATGCATTAACACAATAAAAAACAACTTATAACCATTGCATTCTCTTTTAATAATGACACATCACAACAGGAATCATAAATCCCTCAATTTGTCTCATAAGGAGAATCATCAGATAACAACAATATAATATGAGATAACATAATTCTACTTAAGGATCATAAAGATAATCATAAAATAACATAAGATACTACCCGCCCAAGCTACCCTACAAGGTTAGGACCTCCAGGACAAATAAGCAATGCTCAAGCCCAGGTTCCAATTGATTTTAACCATTTAAGGTCTCAGGGCTGGCGACTGTTTTGAGGAACAAGGAGGTGTCTAATTCCCATAGCCCAACATAAACCGCAATCCAAACTAGCTCATCCCTCTCATCTAATCATCAATTATTCATCATAGTGCAAATAATATTCTACTCTACTTAATAATATTCAAGCAACATTGAGTGTAAATGAGTAAGAGGATTTTACATAAAGAACAATAACCCCAGGAGCATAAATAAATCTCAGTCTCTGTAGCCCAACTATGCATCTTCATATTAAGGAAAATCTTCTCAAAATATAGATATCAGTAATCTAAAGGCTAAAATCATATATACATTTGCGAGGAACCACAAGAAGATCAATCTTCTTAAGCACTACATTAAATTTAGATGCTTTAATTATGCATCCAATTTTTAAAACTAATAAACATAAATCATAAAATAAATTAATAAGAAGTCTACTACTGGCATAACCATTTAAAATATATAATGGATTCAATCATAGAAATCATGGTGGAAAGATTCCAAGTCTACCTTACAATTCCACTCAAAGGTATTAAGGAAGACCAAATCCTATTTAAACCACACACAAGAATGAAATTTCTATCTTAAAATTTCATTAAAGAGTTAAGGGAAGTTCAACCGTAATAAGTAAATGATAGAAGTCAACTACCCTACGTAATTCATTTAAGAATTAAGATAACCTAGTCTTGTTAAACCATAAATAAATCACTCACATGCTAACTTATAAATTTGTTTAAAGGTTTAGGATGACAAATCTTAATTGACCAAAAATAATAGTTTTCAGAGGCTAAATCACCTATCTATAGTAAGGAACAAGAAGGACTTCCAGAATATATCCCATCCCCCGATTTGGTGTGTAGAAAAATCTGAAATTTGATCTAGACCTCAATCCGACACTTGATCCAATCCTCCATCCAACACTTAATTTCTGAAAAATTTAAATTCATTTTTAAGTGCAGCAAAATGTTTTTTATTAATTGTATAGTTTAGAGGAAGGGATAATAATGGTTGCAGGGTCTGTCAAGAAGTGGCAGTGACATGTAAGAGGTGAGTGATTGTGTATACATCCATCCAATCAACAAATTAAACTCACCCTTCTACTCTATGATGTTACCACTGTTTTAAGATGTGGAAATCAATACAAAACAGTTAGCTGGAAAAAGGGAAAACAGACACGAACATGTTAAATGCCACCGTAAATGAAAGAGAGACATTTTTCATATGAAACTTAATCTGACACCTGATTTGGCCCTTGATCCGGCCCTTGAAACAGAACTAAATTTATGATAATTCAAATTTAAAATTTTAGGCAGCGAATCGATTTCGAAAGTGGTTAAACTTTAAGTAAGGGTCAGGAAATTGGTGCAGACCCACTTAGCCCTCAGGTCAAGGATCCTCTTATAGGATCGTTCTTTGTTTCCCTTTGAACTAGATCAGATCTTTCATTCCTGTTTGAATCTTCTTTCTTTTGATCCACAAGTCCTTTTGGAAGCTTCCCTGGCACGAACAACACTAGGCGCAAGCTCCCCCTTCTCCGCGTGACCACCGGCTATGACCAAGGCCTAAACTGAAAGGCACTTGTCACAACTCACCTCTCGTGAGTTCGCGAGTCAAAGCTCTCAACTCCTCCTGCCCAATCGTGCAATATCTGAGATCACAAGACTGATATAACTCCTTCCCTTGTCAGCGCCCTCCACGTGTGACCACGAGCTAGGCTTCCCACTAACACTTCTCGCCTTTCGCCACTTCACAAGTCAAAAGGTTGGAATTCCATCCCCTTATCTTATGAACCCCCGAGACACAAAAATTCAATGGGGTGTTGACCCTCTTCAATGAACAACGTGTGTCTCCCTGCTTTCAGTGCCCTCTGCGCGTGACCACCGGCTAGGTTTCCCACTAGCGCTTCTCTCCTTTCGCCACTTCACAAGTCGAAAGGTTGGACTTCCATCCCCTTATCTTACAAACCCCCAAGACATGAAAAGTCAATGGGGTGTTGACTCCCTTCAATGAACAATGTGTGTCTGCCTCTCTATTCCATGGGCCCACCTTGTGATTCTTCCACGTGTTCCTTACGCTCCACTTCACACTTCGCCTTTCGCAACCTAGAGTACACAACCTTTGGACTCTCACCTCGCGAACCTCCGAGTTCATGAGATCTCTATATCTCTACCACCTTTCCTCCCAGATGGACGGATATAATCCACTCACCACTTCGCTACTCCCGGCTTCACGCATATCACTACTAGGCTTTCGGTTCTCTAACTCACGAACCCCTGAAATGATATTTTGTGAGTGATCCAACGGCCCTGGCTGACTTGGATCCTATGACCCTGATTTATTTTGAGCTTACGCTTGATGAAATCTCGTCGTAACGTTCCTGCTTCTCTGCAAGATCTGATGGCTCTTGTGACTTCGTGAATTCTTCTCAAAGAATTCTGACCGTCCATTTCTTCCTGGACAATTCCTGCGAATTTAACCAAGTATTTCTCCACGGAACTTACCCGCCTGCAACGCAAACTTGCTACGCCTCCTTTCAATGCCTCAAGGCACCAAAATTTTGTGATTTTCTTCGACAACTGCGAAGACCCTATCCCTCCTGAGATTTCTCCAACTCCGAGTCTTAAAGAATACTCTCACACGCACTCCTTGTGGCAAATCCTTCAATTACTTCAAAGAATTGAAGTCCTTTGACTCTATGCACTCCCTGCAGCAGTAGTCCTTCAACAATTTCTCAGGTTCACAAACTCTGAGACTTTACTCGGCCTGCGCACACCTTGCATGGCTCATGTATTCAACTTGCACTTCTGTGAGAATGAGAACAATTTTTATCCCTCCTGAGCTTTCAGAGATGAACTCTGACTTCTGTCAACGCACTCCTTGCGGACAAACTTCACTGCACTCCTTGTCGGAATTTTACTCACTTAGACAAAGAAACAATTGAAACTCATTCCTTACTCTTCCTCCCAGATTTCAAACATTTAACAAGAAATCATACACACATGGCATAAACAACAAATGCATGACAGAAATTAAACATCCATGAGCATAGCATTCAATAATGCATACACAGAGCATATATGAGAACCATGTGTCTGAATCAAGGCTTTTTGTATTAATCCAGAACTTCTGTACATGGAATTCTTCTACACAGCTCTTTGCTTCTTCTATTCTCTTCTCTATCTTGACAATCATGTTACAATTATACAATGAGGGTGTCTATATCCTGTTTCCCTCTTGCGCTCTAAAACTGTCTAATCTAGAATTAAATTCTATCTACCTACATTCATTACACATAAAGGCTCCTATCTACTATGGACGAGAGAGGATCACTCAAGGTCCTTTTACAATAATACAAGCATGCCTCCACTTAATGACTTCATTAATATTTCAAAACATTTTCAAAAAATGTGCTTTGTGCTTTTCCAGCTGTCTCTTATCTCTGCGTTGTCTCGCTGTTGGCTATGCTTGCACTCCCTTGCGATGCTCCTGCATCATACTCCCTCGCTTGAAATTTTTCATGGGCTCTTGTCCATGAGCTCGTGCACGGTCTGCCCATGCTAATGGATTTCTTATTCGTTCTCCCAGCTGGCATCTTCAACTGGATGGCCCTTCCACTTGACCAAGTATTCAAAGTATTGCTTTTGCATGGTCCTCTTACCAACTCTTCTGTCCAGTATGCACTCCATCTGCGGATTTTCTACAATTGACATTTGTTTTGTCCACTGAATCTCTGGTTGTTCACTACCTGCTTCTGCTTCCTCAGATTTATAAGGGTACAAATCTTAGACATTGAATATCGGACAAATTCTGATCCCATCAGGTAATTCAATCTCATATGCATTCGCCTCAAATTTCTTCAAGACCTTACATGGTCCAATTTTCTTCATCTTCAGTTTATTATATGTTCCACTCGGGAACCTTTCCTTTCTCAAATGTGTAAGGATCAAATCACCAAATTCGAACTGAAGTTTTCTCCTGTGTTGATTTTCTCTCCGTTTATATTCTTGGTTTGAACTCTGCAATCATTCCTTCACCTGGCTGTGAAGTTCCTTCATCGCCTCTACGAAATCTTCTGCACTAGTGCTCCTAGTCGCAATCTGTTCTGTATCCCTCAACTTAGAAATTCCTCTTGGTTGCATGCCATAAACAATTTGAAATGGACTATGTCCTGTGCTCCTATTAAGTGAGTCGTTATAAGCAAACTCTGCCTGTGGTAATATGTTGTTCCACTGGCTATGGTGTTCTATCACCAAGCTCCTCAACAAGTCTCCCAAACTCCTATTCACGACTTCTATCTGTCCATCCGTCTGAGGATGATAAGATGAACTAAATCAAAATTTTGTTCCCAGCTTCTTCCATAAGGTTCTCCAGAAGTGTCCTATGAACTTAGTGTCTCGATCTGAAACTATGGTCCTCGGTAAGCTGTGAAGTCAAATGACTTCTTTGAAAAACAGGTTCGCAATGTGAGTTGCGTCACTAGTTTTCTGACATGGAATGAAATGTGCCATTTTGGAAAATCTATCCACTACCACAAAGATTGAGTCAAACCCTCTTTGTGTTCTTGGCAACCCCAATATGAAGTCCATGCTAACTGCATCCCATGGCCTCTCAGGTATGGGTAATGGTTGATAAAAACCTACATTCTGCCTCTTTCCTTTTGAATGTTGACAAATTCTACATCTGTCCACGAATATTTTGACGTCTGCTCGCATTCCTGGCCAAAAATATGACTCATTCAACTTTGTGAACGTCTTGTCATGACCGAAATGTCCATCCAATCCTCCACTATGTTTCTCCTTCAACAAATTCTCCCTCATGGAGCATTTTGGAATACAAAGATGATTACCTTTAAACAATAATCCTTCCTGGATCATGTATTCTTCCCATTGGCTTATATCCATGAGAATTGGATTCTCAGCTACTTCATACGCCTCTTTAAAATTTGGATCATATCTGTACATGTCCCTGAGATCATCAAAACCCAATCTTTTGACTCTGAACTTCTGCAATAGCAAACATTTCCTTCTCAAAGCATCAACAACTTTGTTAGCAGTTCCAGAAATATGTTTAATCACAAAAGTGAAATTTTGCATATATTCAACCCATTTAACATGTCTTTGATTCAACTTCTCCTGTTGAGTCACAAATTGCAATGCATGATTATCACTATACAAGACAAACTCCTTAGGAATTAAGTAATGTCTCCATTTTTTCAATGCCTGAATAATAGCATAGAATTCCTTATCATACGTGGAGTATTTTATCTTAGCTTCATTCAACTTCTCTCTCAAATATGCTATCATCCTGTCTTCTTGACTCAAGACTACCCCTATTGCAAATCCACTTGCATCACATTTTACTTGAAATGTCTTTTGGAAATCAGACAACACCATAATTGGTTGTTCCGTGATTTTCCTTTGCAACAAATTTCTCGGCCTCTTCCATCCAATGAAAAGATTTGTGTCTCTTCTTCACTGTGTCCATCATCGATGCACTAATTCCACTTAAATTCCTGATGAACTTCCGGTAGAAACTAGCCAATCCATGAAAACTTCTCACCTCAAATATACTCTTTGGTGATGGCCAATTCTTAATCACCTCCACATTATCTGGATCCATCGTCAACTTATCTGCAGAAATAAAAAACCCCAAATAAATGAGCTCTGTCTTCATGAATGAGGATTTCTTCATGTTTATCAGCAGCTTCTCTTCCTGCAACCTCTTCATCACTATAGCCAAATGTTTCAAATGCCCTACCTTTGTTTTACTGAAAATCAGTATGTCATCTAGATACACAATGACAAATTTTCTGATGAAATCCTTCAGGACTTCATTCATCGATCTCATGAAAGTACTCGGTGTGTTTGTTAATCCAAATAGCATGACAAGCCACTCGTATAACCCTTCATTGATTTTGAATGTTGTCTTCCATTCATCACCTTCCCTCATGCGGATTTGGTGATATCCACTTTTCAAATCAATCTTTGAAAAAAATTTGGCCCCACTCAAGCAATCCATCAGATCATCCATCCTTGGCAATGGAAATCTGTACCTGATGGTTGTTTTGTTGATTTCCCTTGAGTCAGTACACATCCTCCAACCTTCGTCTTTATTTGGACTGAGTACTGTCGGAACAACACACGGACTCAAGCTTTCTCTGACCAAACCTTTGTCCAACAAATCCTGGACTTGTCTTTTGACCTCTTCATTCTCATGAGGCCTTAATATGTACACTTCTTTGTTTGGAAAACTAGCTCCAGGTATGAGATCAATTTGATGAATTATACTTCTAATCGGTTGCAACGAACGAGGTAGTTTGTCCACTATTATGTCAACGAACTCTTCCAGCAGTTCCTGAACCTCTTTTGGTAAATCATCTACCCTTGTGATGGTTAAAACAATCTTTGGCTTCCTGACCACAATGAATTGTGGTTCCTCCTTCTTCTTAACCTCTGTAAGAAGTGCCTTCACACTCATGAGAAGTACAGTGTTGCTTACTTCAGGTTTCACCTCCTTATCTTTGATTGGAAGCAACATCTGAGTTCTCCCATTTTTCTCTAGGGTGTATGTGTTCTTCCTCCCACGGTCTACCCAACAATAGATGACAAACATCCATAGGAATAACATCACAGAGTATTTAATCTTTATACCCTCCTATTTTAACCTCAACTAAACATTGTTTCGTGACATTTACCTGATGTCATTTTTGCAGCCATGAAACCCTATATGGGCTCAGATGATCAATCATCTCCAGCTCCAGCTTTTCTACCATCTCTATTGAAATGAGATTATCTGTGCTACCACTATCTACAATAACTTTACATTTCCAGTATTTGGATTTGCATGCAGTCCGAAAAAGTCGGTTTCTTTGGACTGAACTCTCCACCTCCTTCTTTGGTGTCAAAAGAGTTGTTTGCATCATCAACGATCTTCCGCCTTTCACCTTTGTGCTTCGGCAATGTGAGTCTCTCCTTCCTCTTTCTTCTTGCTTGTACATTCATAAGACTTGTGTCCGACCTTTCCGCGCGTGAAGCATTTTATCACTCCACCTCTTCCTCTTCCTCTACCTCTAGTATGAGGAAAAATGTTGTTATCAACATACTCTCCTCTCTGATCAGCATACTTCCTTATCTGTCCAGCATATTTCCCTTTCTGTGAACTTCCACCTCTCTCAGTCTGAGGTTTCTTCCATTCTTCCTTAGGCTTCTAATTTTTATCTTGGACGACTGATTTTCCCCTGGCTTGACTTCTGCCTCGGCCTCTTTGACCTTGTTTTCGACTCAGCTTCTCTTCCACCTTAAGATCCATTTGATAAGCATCTTCCACCATTCAGATGGTCATCATGCTCATCTCATCCTGAATTTCATATCTCAGGCCATTCATATACCTGGCAACCTTTTCATCATTACTTTCACGATGACCTTCTCTGATGTTCAACCTGTAGAACTCTTTAGTGTACTCCTTCACTGTCATCAGATTTTGTCTCAAATTCTACATCCTTTGAAATAGAGTAATTTGGTAATCTCTAGGAATGAATTTCGCTTTCATCTTTGCAATCATCCTATCCCAACTCTTGATTTTCTGCTTACCTTGGTGGCGTCTGTCAGCTTGCAATTGACCCCACCACAATGTTGCATGTCCTTTAAGTCTCATGACAGCATGTTTGACCTTCTTGTCTTCTTCGACATCTTCATAGTCAAAATGTGTGTCCAGAGATCTAATCTAGTCTAGAATCTCTTCAACATCCAAGTTTCCCTCATAAACTAGAATGTCCATTTTGGCTCTTGCACTCATTCTTGCAACAACTCTAATCAAGTGTTCATTTGCTGCATCTTCTGCTGCAATTTCTTCTTCTTCATGTCCAACGTCATATTCGCTTTCAGACTCACTGACATCTCCAATATCAGTTGTGCGCCTTTGTTTTATTTCCACATCCATGAGTATGGCGCGAATGTCATGCAGATCTCTTTCCACTTCTGGATTCTACACCTTCCTGCCCCTTCCTTCTGGCATTTCCATTTCCTCTGGTGGATAGGTGTTTTCCAGTCTCTTCTCCTCGGTGGCATGGCTAAAATTCCTTCTCTCTTTTCCTACCTGAAATATACAAACAAGAATCAGGCTCTGATACCAGACAGTGCAGACCCACTCGGCCCTCAGGTCGAGGATCTTCTTATAGGATCGTTCCTCGTTTCCCTTTGAGCCAGATCGGCTCTTTCAATTCCCTATTTGAATCTTCTTTCTTTTGATCCACAGGTCCTTTCGAAAGTTTCCCTGGCACGAACGGCACTAGGTGCAAGATCCCCCTTCTCTGCATGACCACTAGCTATGACCAAGGCCTAAACTGAAAGGTGCTTGTCACAACTCGCCTCTCGCAAGTTCGCGAGTCGAAGCTCTCTACTCCTCCTGCCCAATCCTTCAATATCCGAGATCACGAGACGTATATAACTCCTTCCCTTGTCAGTGCCCTCGGCACGTGACCACCAGCTAGGCTTCCCACTAGCGCTTCTCGCCTTTCGCCACTTCGTAAGTCGAAAGGTTGGACTTCCATCCCCTTATCTTATGAACCCCCGAGACACAAAAATTCAATGGGGTGTTGACCCTCTTCAATGAACAATGTGTGTCTCCCTACTGTCAATGCCCTCCACGCGTGACCACCGACTAGGCTTCCCACTAGCGCTTCTCGCCTTTCACCACTTCACAAGTCAAAAGGTTGGACTTTCATCCCCTTATCTTACGAACCCTCGAGACACAAAAAGTCAATGGGGTGTTGACTCCCTTCAATGAACAATGTGTGTCCGCCTATCTATTCCACGGGCCCACCTTGCAATTCTGCCACATGTTCCTTACGCTCCACTTCGCACTTCGCCTTTCGCAACCTAGAGTACCCAACCTTTGGACTCTCACCTCGTGAACCTTCGATTTCGTGAGATCTCTAGATCTCTGCCACCTATCCTCCCCGGATGGACGACTCTGATCCACTCGCCACTTCGTTACTCGTGGCTTCGCGCATCTCGCTACTAGGCTTTCGGTTCTCTAACTCATGAACCCCTGAAATGAGATTCCGCGAGTGATCCAACGATCCTGGATGACTTGGATCCTACGGCCCTAATTTCTTTTGAGCTTACACTTGAGGAAATCCCGTCGTAACATTCCTACTTCTTTGAATATCTTATGGCTCTTGTGACTTCACGAATTCTTCTCAAATAATTTTGACCGTCCATTTCTTCCTGGACAATTCCTATGAATTTAACCAAGTATTTATCCGCGGAACTTACCCGCCTGCAACGCAAACTTGCTACGCCTCCTTTCAACTCCTTAAGGCACCAACCTTCTGTGCTTTTCTTTGACAACTGTGAAGACCTTATCCCTCCTGAGCTTTCTCCAACTCTGATTCTTAAATAAGAATCCCACACGCACTCCTTGTGGTGAATCATTCAATTACTTCAAAGAAATTGAAGTCCTTCGACTCCGTGCACTCCTTGCAGCAGTAGTCCTTCAACAATTTCTCAAGTTCACAAACTCTGAGACTTTACTCGGCCTGCGCACACCTTACATGGATCCTGTGCTCAACTTGCACTTCTGTGAGAATGAGAACAATTGTTATCCCTCCTGAGCTTTCAGAGATGAACTTTGACTTCTGTCAAAGCACTCCTTGTGGACAAACTTCACTGCACTCCTTGAAGGAATTTTACTCACTTAGGCAGAGAAATAATTGAAACTCATTCTTACTCTTCCTCCCAGATTTCAAACATTTAACAAGAAATCATACACACATGGCCTAAACAGCAAATGCATGACATAAAGTAAACATCCATGAGCATAGCATTCAATAATGCATACACAAAGAATATATGAGAACCATGAGTCTGAATCAAGGCTTTTTGTATTAATCCAGAACTTTTGTACATGGAATTCTTCTACACAACTCTCTGCTTCTTCTCTTCTCTGCTCTATCTTGACAATCATGTTACAATTATACAATGAGGGTGTCTATATCCCGTTTCCCTCTTGTGCTCTAAAACTATCTAATCTAGAATTAAATTCTATCTACCTACATTCATTACACATAAAGGCTCCTATCTACTATGGACGAGAGTGGATCGCTCAAGTTCCTTTTACAATAATACAAGCATGCCTCCACTTAATGACTTCATTAATATTTCAAAACATTTTCAAAAAATGTGCTCGGTGCTTTTCCAGCTGTCTCTTATCTTTGCGTTGTCTTGCTGTTGGCTATGCTTGCACGCCCTTGTGATGCTCTTGCATCAGAAATTATTGCAAAGAAACTCAGGAGGTCAAAATATGGTTATATCCCCCAACTTCATTCTTGAATTATAATACTTCGAAATTAAAATTCAGAAATCAAAAGTAAACATAACAAAATCGCTCAATTAAATTCTGAAAGTGTTTTCTAAAAGACAACAAGGGAAATTGACAACTACATAGTTGAAAACCGTGACAACAAGACTAAAGAACAATTTTAGAATCTTCTACAGGTTTGGGCAACATAAATCTCCAATTTTGTTTTCCAATAAATTATTAACAAAATCTTAAAATTTAATCAATCAAGTGGATATCTCTCGTAAGACCCTACAGGACAGTAAAATCAAATTACAATACATCTATAGAGAGCCAACAAATATCAGTTCCAAAACTGATAACTCCGTCATGAACTTAATTAAGGCCTTTCAATAATTTATGCAGGGACCCAAGATCCCAACAAGCATAAATTTTGGCAATGATTGCATACACAACAAATTCGTTTTAATACACAGAAGTGGAAACATCAACTCGGAATTGAATGCATACACAAAAGACTCGTTTTAAAACACTGAAATGGGAAATCTCAAGCTTGGAATTGAATGCATATACATTAAATTTGTTTTAAACACCGAAATGGAAACTCTCAAGATTGGAATGAATGCATACATAGTAAATTCGTTTTGTGTTGGGAAATTTTAAGAACCAAAAACTTGTGTAAATACGTAGAGATCTATCCTTGGTAAACATAGAGTAAATCGTTTTGTGTTGGAAAAGTTTAATAACTAAAATCTTCTGTAAATACGCATAGATCTATCCATGGTAAAACATAGAAGTACCAAGAAGAAAATAGTTGTACAATGTAGAGAATCACTGTGTGAAGAGGTGAGGTTTTTTCAAGCAACAAAATTTAATCAACGGTTACAAACTTCTTCTCAGAGCAAGGGTGGCATAAAGAAAACAACGAGTGAAAAATCCTAATTCATAGAACGACAAACCATATGACACTATTCCAACTACATAATACCAAGCATCTAGCCAACTAAATTCAGAATCCATTACATAAATTTTTAACTCAATTACAAAAAACAACAAAAAAATGAACGTATCGTAACCGGTGAAATTTATTGTTGATGTTCTTCAGCAACTGGCGCTCCTCCTGGATCCCGCTTGCAAATTGATGAGACATCACTGGTACCTCGGACCTCCCAACCAACACTAGGGGTACTCTTCCTCCCCTTGAGACCCCAGAGCTGCAAACAGGCCATGCACACAAACCAAAGAAAAGATAGCTCCCACCTTGCCTCGCAAGGTCGAGCTACCACTCTCAATTCGAGCTGGGTATCCCAACTCCCACAAGAAAAATCAGTCAAGAAAAATATGGCAGCATAACCTTACAATTGTCAGTCGTGATCCATTCCTCCTCTCTACCATTACGTTTATAGATTTCTCTTAGTGAACACTTTCCAATTGCATGTTAAACTCTTTTTATTAAATTTTATTAAGAAATATTATCCCCCGTACACTTGTCACCCGATCCCTTAGTTTCACCCAAAATTCATTTAATTAATTTTCCAATTTCCCTCACCCACCTAAAAACGCTCCTTGTTGTCCCTTTATTCCCTCAATTTCCTTTAATGGTTGACGCCTTTCTTAAAGCTTAGTTGAGTTCTAATTAGGAAAGTTCTCTAGACTAGATTCCTTTCTATGTTCCACATTCCTTTTGCAATTAATTTCCCCTTTTGTCTAAGTTCTAATTTAGCAAGTTTTGCACATAAACAACAATTAATTTTTAGATAATTAATTTCTCCTTTAAATTATAAATTTGATTTTTCTTCATCGCCCCTTTATTAATTGCTTAATTAAATTTTAGTCCGCATATCCTACTTAGACATAGGCTTTAATTTCAACTAGGCTTAGTAATTTTTTTAAGGGAAAAATTATAATTAATAAACTTTACTCATACATAATTATTTTAAGGCTGACCATGTCAAAGTAATATATTGTTTTCTAGGCACCTAGGTTCATTGACTCACTTGTGTTTGAAAATCGTGGTGTTCCCTTCAAGACGCATTATGTGCTCCAAGGGTGCCACTCGCCTTTATTCATTTTTCGTTTATGTGAAGTGCCCTTCAAGATGCACTACATGCTCCAAGGGTGCCACTCGCCTTTATTCATGTCTCATTTATGAAATGTTCCCTTCAAGACGCACTACGTGCTCCAAGGGTGCCACTCACCTTTTGACTGATTTTGGCAGTTGTCCAACCCTTGGAGTCAATGCTCCATCGGGCGACCTTGTGGGAGACTAAGGGCCTCTAAGGAATAATGACCCTGGCTTATTGCACACCCTTTAAAATATTCGTGAGCAGCTGTCTCAATCTGCCCTCATGGAATCATGGATCTCTCGAACTAGGTAATCATTAACCTACAGTTCCAACCATGATGAGAGTGCTAGTAGGTTGTGGCAGGGACATTTCCACACCTCTCCCTCAATATATTTTGTTTTTGTGCATGGCCCCTTTACTCCTAATGTGAGTCTGGTTAGAAAGAAATCATCATCTTGCATCCATCAATAAAACATGTCAATGATCCATAAACAACATCATAATATACCTAGTCATATGTCACATATGCAATAACAAAAATACTCAAACCATATACAGTCTACTCCAGAGTCCAAGGAGGTCCATCAATGCCATCAAAATCCTCAATCTGTCAAGAGTCCTGCACACTCATGAGAAACCAGTCAATAACACCTGTCTATATATAAATAACATAACATAACATCATAATCCAGAATCTCATCATCATAATCCATAAGCGAAGCAGACAATCATATAATGAACTGGATCACTTGCACGCAAGTGTCCTCAAAGAATAAGTCACATCAGGTGTTCCCAAGAGCGGGATGTTACATACACCCCCTCTTGTTTTAAAATTTGTCCCGAAGTTTCACGGTATACAAGTGCAGAAATAAAGTGTCTGACAATATCTAAATGTCTACCTATCAAACAAAAATGGAAACTCGTGGCGCATATCATATGTGTCCTCCCAAGTAGCCAAGTGCGGACTATAATTGTCCCATTGGACCTTGACCTGGTCGCCTATTTGACGTCGTAGTTTTCGAATGTGATGGTCCAAAATGTGGATTGGCTCCACCATGAGCACACCCTCGTCCAACACCTGCAAGGAATTCATGTCAATCAAATGTGTATGATCACTAACATAATGTCTCAAAACAGATACATGAAAAACATCGTTCATATGCCTAAAAGAATCAAGCAAGGCTAGTCAATAGGCCACGGGCCCCTTCCTTTCGACAACCTTGAAAGGTCACATGAACCTAGGAGATATTTTATCACCCTTTTCAAACTTGATCGAACTCTTGTGTAGTTTCACCCGCAAGAATACTCGATCACCAACTTCATAACTACAGTCAACGCAATGCACATCGACATAACTCTTTTGTCGATCTTGCACTTCCTTAATCCTTTGTCTTATCGTTTTCATTTTCTCTTACACTCTTGGATCGCTTCTGGTCCTACCAAGACCCTATCCTCAAGCTGATCCCAATTCGAAGATGTCTGACACAATCACCCTTAAATAAACTCAAAAGGCACCATCTTAATGGTGCTTTGATAGATGTTGTTGTATGAAAACTATACCAGTGGCAAGAAATCCTCCCAACACTTTTTTTGGTCCATCACGTACGTACAAAACATATCTTCCAAGATTTGGTTTGTTCTTTCTGTCTGCCTGTCTGTCTCCGGGTGATAAGCGATACTAAAATTAATTTGGGTTCCCAAGGCCTCTTGGAAACTAGTCCAAAATCGTCCTGTAAACACTAGTCCTCGGTCGGATATAATCCTTTTAGGAATTCCATGCAACCTCACAATATAGCTGATAAAAACTCTAGCTATGTTAAGTTCCTGATACGTCATGTGCACAGGAATAAAATGTGCACTCTTCGTGAGAGTGTCAACTATCACGAAAATCGAGTCATAACTTCTTGTGTTCAGCGGCAATCCCACAATGAAGTCCATCAAAATGGCATCCATATCGATTCCAGAATGACATGTGGCTGTAGTAATCCAGTCAGATGTCTATGTTCAGCCTTTACTTGGTGACATTCCAGACACCTCTCCAAGTAGTTAACTATGTCCACCTTCATCCCTACTAGAAGATTGAGGGATTAAGGTCTACCCTCATCTTCATGACTCCTAGATGAGCCATGTACAATTCTCTATGGGATTTGTTTAAGATAAAAATTCTCAAATTGTCATTGGGAGGTACATAAATCCAATTATTATATCTCATTAATCCGTCATTGTCCATAGTAAATCCCTCAAATTTTGGTACAAAAATGGTGTCTCATTCGATAAATTCCTTAACCTATTTATACCAGTCATCATCGCATTGTAAAGTTAGAATCCTTCCATGAATATTCGTCTGAAGAGGTATCACCGAAAATATGTGTGGTCTCCAACTCAATGCATCTACTACTCTGTTCACTGTTCCTTTTATGTAGTTAATCTCAAAATCGTACTCGCTAAGTAGTTTCGACCAACGCCCTTGCCGCGTGTTCAAGTCACTTTGCATAAAAATTTGTGCGGAAAAACACAATGGTATGTTTTCAGTTCAAATTTCCATCCAATCAGGTAGTGTCTCCACACTCTCAGGGCATACACAATGGACAATAAGTACAAACCATGCATCACATATTTCTCCTCATGCTTTCTTAACTTCCTTGAGATGTAAGCGATCACTTGAGCATATTGCATCAAGACTCCACCTAAGCCTTCATTGGATGCATCTGTGCATACCAAGAAGTCCTCGTCCATGCCATGGACTTTTATTATTAATGCTATCGTCAACAGATCCTTGAGCCTTTGAAATTATTCCACGCATTTCTCAGTCCACAAAAACTTCTTATTCTTCTTCTACAATTCCATAATCGGATTTGCTATCTTTGAAAAACCCTCGAGGAACCATCGATAATATCCCGCTAAACCCATGAAGCTACGCACTTTTGAGACATTTGTCGGCACAAACCATTCCATAATAGATTCTACCTTCGTTGGATCCACAACGATACCTTCGCTAGAGATGAAATGCCCTAAATAATGAATCTTCGATTGATAAACGAGCATTCTGACAGTTTCCCACATAATTTGTTCTCTCATAGACATTGTAGTACCAAGTGAAAATGTTTTGCATGTTATTCCATCGTCCGAGAATATATCCAAATATCATCAATGAATACTTGAACAAACTTGTCCAAGTATTCGTTGAACACCCCATTCATCAAGATCATGAATACCCCTAGGGCGTTTTTCAGTCCAAACCATAAAATGGTAAACTCGTAATGTCCAAACCCCGTCTTAAATCTGGTCAAAGGAATGTCTTCCTCCTTCATCTGTAACTGGTGATACCTTGATCTCAATTCAATCTTTGAAAACACTGTCACACCTTTCATCTAATCAACATATCATCTATTCTTGGAAAAGGATACTGGTTCTTGATCATTTCCTTGTTCAATTGATGGTAGTCAATGAAGAGTCTCCATGACCCATCCTTCTCCCATATGAAAATAACAATTGCACCCCAAGGAGACACACTTGGACGTATAATTCCTATATCCAACAAGTCCTTCAATTGTATTTTCCACTCCTGTAACTCAGGGGTCAACATCCGATAAGGAATTCTTGTTATCGGTTTAGTTCCTGATTTTAGGTTGATGGTAAATTACAATTCCCTCTCAGCCAACAACCCTGAAAAATCCTCTGGGAATATGTCTGCAAATTCTCATACTACTGGAAGGTTTTCTAGTCCTTTCTCCATGCCTTGGTTGTTCAATGCTAATAATGTATAGGACTTGCATCCTAGCACATTCTCTTCTGTAGTACCTAGTTCTATCAAAAACCAAAGGTTTGATCGACGATTGTGCATGACGTCTTGAGAACAGGGGACTGGTGCTCGGCCTAGCGATTATTCACTATTGTTTAAATACTATGGGTATTTCCTAATCTCCTATTGTAGTGGGTCTTGTTGATTCAACCGCTCTGGCTCTCTTAACCAGAAATTCACGCTGGTAAAGTGGCTCTCCACCTGTCCAACATCCAGTCTTCAGTCCAGTATCCTAGTCCCCGAAGTAGAAGTTGTTGGCCCACCAACCTAGAATCCCTGGTCTCTTTCGTGGAACAAGCCTAATGACTATTTTTGTTGATGCGGTGGTCCTCTGTAGGGAGTTCCTCACTAAGGAGCTGGTCATCGGGGAGTTGTGAATGCGGATACTCATGATGTATCCCGATACTTTGGTGCACATCGAGATGGTATCTGATGCTACTGTGCACCTGACATCATCCATCTTGTTGGTCTTGCAGGAGTACTGCCTTGACCCCCCACTGATCAACTCTTCATCAGCTATGAGGGCCTTCTGGACCGCATCGTGTAGCGTCTGAGGCATTAGGATCCTCACCTTCACACGAATGCTGACGTTTAAGGCCATCACATCTCATTGACCTTCAACATTTTTATTCTTGTATGTGGAGCACACCTAAGAAACTCCAAGAATCAAGCCTCATACTAGGGCACCGTCCGACCACCCTGTTGTAAGTCATTGAATTCATTGGGTTGACGCTCAATGGATTCCTCGGAGAAATACCTCTCCCTAAACTACTCCTCAAATAGTTCCCATGATGTGTCTTCGATGGCTGTGTTCAATTGTGTTAGGATAGTCTTCAACCATAGAAGAGCACTCCCCTTCAACTGAAATACCACCATGTAGACCTTCATATGCCTCGGTGGCTGCGCCGTCCATGGCACCCAAGAAATCTAAAAACTTGACCTTCTCGAGTTCTTGGTGAATTCTATCAGTACCGATCGGGGTGCACAGTGGACTCTCAAGGGGTACAGGTGCCCCAGCCTCATCTCTATCCAAACGGTTAAACAAGGCCTATGACATCCTCTGAAAGGACCTCATCATATTAATCACATCCCGCACGACAATCCTCTCATGCTCAAGACTTGTTCTTCTCTTTCGGGGTTGGACCTCTCTGGCGTGGGTGCTATTGGAGGTGTTGCACCTCCACCCTTAGTACCATGTCGTCTATCTCCACGACGTCCTCTAACCAGGAAGACCGTATGGATAGGTTAAAATTTTTAATGAGTGCTAATTTTTTTAATCAAGGGTCTAATACAGTGGAAGGCATGATGATCCACAGTCATAGGGTTGAACTCGCTTTGATACCATATGTAATGGCCCCGCCGTTACAACAACAAAATCGACATACAACAGGTAAACAATTTTTTGTTTGCATTAGGAAAAATACATCACAAATAATAACCACATCATTGGAACATCATTTGACATATTAATTAAATAATATTAACACATTAACAATCATGCACGACATAATCTAACACAACATTGCAATGAATAATGATACACATATCAATGCATTAACACAATAAACAACAACCCATAACCATTGCATTCTCTTTTAATAATGACACATCACAACATGAATCATAAATCGCTCAATTTATCTCATAAGGAGAATCATCATATAACACAACACTCCTTAAGGATCATAAATATAATCATAAAATGACATAAGATACTACCCGCCCAACCTACCCTGCAAGGTTAGGACCTCCAGGACACATAAGCAATGCTCAAGCCCAGGTTGCAATTGATTTTATCCATTTAAGGTCTTAGGGCTAGCAACTGTTCTAAGGAACAAGGAGGTGTCTAATTCCCATAGCCCAACATAAACCGCAATCCAAACTAGCTCATCCCTCTCATCTAATCATCAATTATTCATCATAGTGCAAATAATATTCTACTTTACTTAATAATCTTCCAACAACATTAAGTGTAAATGAGTAAGAGGCTTTTACGTAAAGAACAATAACCCCAAGAGAATAAATAAATCTTAGTCTTGTGTAACTCAACTATGCATTTTCATATTAAGGAAAATATTCTAAGAATATAGATATCAGGAATCTAAAGGATAAAGTCATATACACATTTGCGAGGAACCACAAGAAGATCAATCTTCTTAAGAACTACATTAAATTTAGATGTTAATTTTCATGATGCATCCAATTTTTAAAACTAATAAACATCAATCACAAAATCAATTAATAAGAAGTCTATTGTTGACATAACCATTTAAAATATCTAAGGGGTTCAATCATAGCAAGCAAGGTGGAAATATTTTGAGTCTACCTTACAATTCCACTCAAAGGTATTAAGTAAGACCAAATCCTATTTCAACCACACGTAAGAATGCAATTGCTATCTAAAAATTTCATTAAAGAGTTAAGGGAAGTCCAACCGTAAATGATAGAAGTCAACTACCCTACGTAATCCATTTAAGAATTAAGATAACCAGGCATTGTTAAACCATAAATAAAGAACTCACATGATAACTTATAAATTCGTTTAAAGGTTTATGATGACAAATCCTAATTGACCAAAAATAATAGTATTCAAAGGCTAAATAACCTATCTATAGTAAGGAACAAGAAGGACTTCCAGAATCTATCCCAGCCCCTGATTCGGTGTGCATAAAAATCTGAAATTTTATATATACCTCAATCCGTCCCTCCATCTGACACTTGATCTGGTCCTCCATCCGACTCTTAATCTGGTCCTCCATCTGACACTTAATTTCCAAAAATTTAAATTCATTTCTAGGTGCAAAAAAACTATTTTTATTGATTGTATAGTTTAGAGGAAGGGAGAATAAAGGTTGCAGGTTCTGTCAAGGAGTGGTAGCGACATGTAAGAGGTGAGTGATCGTGTATATGTCCATCTAATCAACAAATTCAACTCACCCTTCTACTCTACAATGTTAACATTGTTTTAAGAAATGAAAATCAATACAAAACAATTAGCTGGAGAAAGGGAAACCGAACACGAACAGGTTAAATGACACCATAATTTCAAGAGAGACATTTTGCATACATAACTTAATACGACACTTGATCCGACCCTTAATTCGAACCTTTAAACGAAACTAAATTTTTGATAATTTGAATTTAAAATTTCAAGCAACGAATCGATTTCGAAAATGGATAAACTTTAAGGAAGGGTCAGGAAATGATTGAAAAGACACTCAGGAGGTCAAGATATGGTTGTATCCCCCAACTTCATTCTTGAATTATAATACTTTGAAATTAAAATTCAGAAAATAAAAGTAAACGAAACATAATCGCTCAATTAAATTCTGATTTTTTTTTCTAAAAGACAGCAAGGGAAATCCACAACTACAAAGTTGAAAACCATGACAACAAGACCAAAGAACAATTTCATAATCTTCTATAGGTTTGGACAACATAAATCCCCAATTTCGTTTTCTAGGAAATTATCAACAAAATCTTAAAATTTAATCAATCAAGTGGATATCTCTCGTAAGACCCTACAGGACAGTAAAAGAAAATCACAATACACCTACAACGAGCCAACAAATATCAGTTCCATAACTGATTACTCTGTCACGAACTTAATTTAGGCCTTTAAATAATTTATGCAGGGACCCAAAATAGATCCCAACAAGCATAAAATTTGGCAACGATTACATACACAGAAAATTCATTTTAATACACAGAAGTGGAAATTACTTCCACTCAGAATTGATTGCATACACAGAAGAATCGTTTTAAAACACCGAAATGGGAACTCTCAAGCTTGGAATTGAATGCATACACAGTAAATTCATTTTCAACACTGAAATGGAAACTCTCAAGCTTGGAATGAATGCACACACATTAAATTCGTCTTCTATTGGGCAAGTTTAAGAACCAAAAACTTGTGTAAGTATGTAGAGATTTATCCCTGGTAAACACAGAGTAAATCGTTTTGTGTTGGGAAAGTTTAATAACTAAAAGATTGTGTAAATACACAGAGATCTATCCCTGGTAAAACGTAGAAGTACCAAGAAGACAATAGTTTTACAATGCAGGGAATTATTGTGTGAAGAGGTGAGGTTTCATCAAGCAACAAAATTTAATCAATGGTTACAAAAAAATTCTCAGAGAAAGGGTGGCAGAAATAAAAAAAGCGAGTGAAAAATCATAATTCATAGAACGAAAAACCATATGACACTATTCCAACTACACAATATCAAGCATCTAGCCAACTAAATTCAAAATCCATTTCATAATTTTTTAACTCAATTACAAAAACAAAATTGAACGTGAGTACCGTAATCGACGAAATTGCTTGTTGATGTTCTTCGGAAGCTGGTGCTCCTCTTGGATCCCACTTGCTAATCATTGAGACCTCACTGGTACCTCTCAGCCAATGCTAGGGGTACTCTTCTTCCCCCTGATCCCCCCGAGCCACAAAGGGGACACACACACAAACTAGAGAAAATATAGCTCCCAGCTCACCTCGCTAGGTCGACCTACCACTCTCAATTCAAGCTGGGTATCCCAAGTCCCACAAGAAAAATCTTTCAAGAAAAATGTGGCAACATAACCTTACACTTGCCAGTCGTAATCCACTCCTCCTCTCTTCCATTACTTTTATAGAGTTGTCTTAGTGACCACTTGCCAATTGCACGTTAAACTCTTTATTAAACTTTATTAGGAAATATTATCCCCCGTACACTTGTCACCCGATCCCTTAGTTGCACCAGAAATTCATTTAATTAATTAAATGAATTTGTTTATTTCCCTCACCCACCTAAAAGAGTTCCTAAAAATGCTCCTTGTTATCCCTTTATTCCCTCAATTTCTTTTAATGACTGGCGCCTTTCTTAAATATTAGTTGAGTTATAATTAGGAAAGTTCTCTAGACTAGATTCATTTCTATGTTCCACATTCCTTTTGCAATTAATTTTACCTTTTTTTCTAAATTCTAATTTAGCAAGTTTTGCACATAAACAACAATTAATTTTTAGATCATTTATTTCTCCTTCAAATTTTAAATTTGATTTTTCTTTCATCCTCCCTTTATTAATTACTTAATTAAATTTTAGTCCTCATATCCTACTTAGACCTAGGCTTTAATTTCAACTAGGCTTAGCAATTTTTATAAGGGAAAAATTATAATTAATAAACTTAAATCATAAATAATTATTTTAAGGTTGACCATGTCAAAGTAATATATTGTTTTCTAGGCACCTAGGTTCATTGACTCACCTGTGTTTAAAAATCATGACGTGCCCTTCAAGATGCACTACGTGCTTCAAGGGTGCCACTCACCTTTATTAATGTTTCATTTATGTGACGTTCCCTTCAAGACAAACTATGTGCTCCAAGGGTGCCACTTGCCTTTATTCATGTTTCATTTATGCGACGTGGCCTTCAAGATGCACTAGGTGCTCCAAGGGTTCCACTCTCCTTTTGACTGAGTTTGGTAGTTGTCCAACCCTTGAAGTCAATACTTCGGGCAACCTTGTGGGAGACTAAGGGCCTCTAAGGAATAAGGACTCTGCCTTATTGCACTTGTTAGGATATTTAGACACTTAGGAATTAGTTAATATCTACTTGGTCTAATATGTCGTTAGGTAAAAGTGTGTTTCTTTAGTATGAATTTGTAGTTAGGAAATCCGACGGTCAAGATATGTTCCCGACATAGAGTGATCCGACGGTTCATACTCTCCTCGATCTTAACGGCCATTGATCCGTGGCTTAACACTCGATTGGTCCATGATCTCTATTTAAAGAGAATGGAGGGTCATTTGTTGATGATCGATTGTGAGAAACTCTCTTGTAAAATCTCTCTGTAATCTTTTTCTTTGCATTAAT
>ML821483.1:84983-98278 GCA_009831015.1 Picea engelmannii
CTCGGTAACAGAATCTGATCCTTTAATTGGTATCAGAGAGGGTTCCTTCAGCAACAATCTAACAAACTTGAAGGTAGATCTTGAAGATGGGTCAACAAGAAGGAATGTCTAACAACAAAGCACCATTGTTCAATGGAGAAGGCTATGCTCTATGGAAAATAAGAATGAAAAAATTCTTGTTGGTGTTTGGTTTTGATATCTAGAAATCTATTGTAGACGGTTACATTGCACCGACTACTCCACCTAAAGACTCTGGAGGAAAGAAAATATGTGATGATAACTCAAGAGCAGTTAATGGAATTCTTGCTAGGTTGACTGACTCTATATGTGTGAAATTTATGCATTGCAAATCAACCAAATAAATATGGGACAAATTGGAGGTTGTATATGAAGGAGATGACAAAGTCAAAGAAGCCAAACTACAGACCTATAGAACTCAATTTGAAAATCTGAAAATGAAAGAAGACGAAAATATTGTTGAATACTTTCATAGGGTAGATGAAGTGGTCAACTCAATTAGAGTGGCAGGAGAAGAAGTTACAGATAAACCCATTGTGAAAAAAATACTAAGGTCATTACCGATGAGGTATGATGCAAAGATTTCCTCAATTGAAGATAGATCCGATCTAAGCTCACTCGACCATCTCCATGGGATTTTAATAGCATATGAAATGAGAATAGGAAATAATAAATTAGAAAAAGTTGAAACAATTTTCAAAGCATCCAAGACAAAGATAAATCTGAAGCAAAAACTTCAATCCTGTCATCATGAAGAATCTGATGTGGAGGAAGCTAACTTTATTAGAAAACTTCATAAAGGATCAGGGAAGTACAAAGGCAAGCTTCCTTTCAAATGTTTTACTTGTGGCAAAGTTGGTCATTTTTCATCCAAGTGTCCCTATCCCAAGGAGGACCCTGAAGATCAAGAAAATAAAACCAGACAATATCAGAAGAAAGAAAAATTCAACTACAAGAAAAAGTTCTACAAAGGGAAAAGAATTTCTACTCAAAAGGAGAAAACAACAGCTCTTCAGAATCTAAAGACAACAATGAATCTAATGATGATGAAGTCATTTTCTTAGGTATTGAAGAATCTAATGATATAAGAAAAATTAAACATGAGAAGGAGTTAGAAGATGAAGCAGAAGTTAATATGGAGGAAGAACTTCTCAGTTCCCTGGATGAATTAAGAAAATACAATACCAGATATAGACAATTGAAATTTTTTGTAGTTGAACAAAAAGAAAGGCATGAACAAGAAGAAAAGGAGATTGAAAAAATCATGAGCAATCTGAAAAAACAAATCTTAGAATCAAATAAGATCGAAGAAAATCTGGAAAAGTCTCTTAAGGAAAAACAAATAACTTGTGAAAAAATGGAGGCAGAAATAGTTCATCTGAAAAAGGAACTGGATGCAAAAATCATTCAAACAAAATCTGAAAATAGCTCTAAAATATTAGATAAGATTATTATAGCTCAAAGGGATTTTGAAAATAAAATAGGAATAGGTTATTCATAAAAGGAAATCCATGTTAACTCAAAATCTTATGCAAATGCTCTTTGCAGTTCATTCAAGAAGAAAAATGAAGAGAAGATAAGTGATGACAAGAGCTCCAGAAAATTACCTCCACTCATCAAGAAATAAGGCAAGACAATACCAAAGAAGTTTTACCAAAACAGGTGTCCTCGCATTTTTCCTGGTTACTGCTATGCTTTCTCTAATTTTGGACACAAAGCTATAAATTATAGAACATATAAAAAGAAAAATATGAAGGTTAAGAATTATATCCTTAAGGATAAACAAGCAGCAAATCAATTTAAGAGAAGAAACTATAACTCGTTTGAACCTCTACAAGAAGGGGACTTACAATGCTTCATATGTCATAACCATGGACATAAAGCCATTAATTGCAGACTAATGGAAGTCTCGGAACAACCCAAGTTAATTAGAGAGCAGAAGAAACTTTGGAGAGTAAAAACATCAAAAAGGGAATTCCTTATTGCCCTAAAAACTCAAGATGAAAAGGATCTCTTGTATGTTGACAGTGGATGCTCGAAACATATGACAGGTAACAAGGACAAGTTTTTAGACTTAAAGAAATAAAAAGGTAAAGTTACATTTGGTGGCAATGCTTCAAGTAACATACTTGGGAAAGGCACTATGAGCCTAGGAAAATACAAAGCTAGAAATGTACTACTTGTCGATAAATTGAAGCCTAGTTTATTAAGTGTTAGTCAAACCTGTTATCAGGGACACTTTTGTATCTTTGATTCCCAAAAATGTGAAATTAGGAGAGAAGACACAGGAAAATTGGTTGGTACTGCTCCTAGAACTCCTCAAAATGTATATATACTAGATGCAAAATTAAATGAGGAGTGTCATATAAATTCAGTGGATGAAAGTTGGCTATGGCATAGGAGGTTGGGGCATATTAACTTTGAAAATCTTGTGAAAGTCAGCAACCTTGGTGCAGTAAGAAACTTGCCAAAAATCATAAAACCCTCAAATGCTATGTGTAGGTATTGTCAACTAGGGAAGAAAACTAGGGTAAGGTTCAAATCAAAAGAATACAAAACCTCTAAACCTTTAGATCTTGTTCACACTGACCTATGTGGACCTACGAGAACCAAGAGTCTACAAGGAAAGTCTTACTTTATGTTGTTCATTCACGACTTTACTAGAATGAGATGGATATGTTTTCTCAAGGAAAAATCAGAAGCACTGAACAAATTCAAAGCTTTTAAAACCCTAGTTGAAAATGAAAGGGAGACAAAAATAAAATGTCTTAGATCAAACAATGGTGGTGAATTCACCTCAAAATATTATGATGTCTTCTGTGAAACTCATGGAATAAAAATACAATTTTCTGCTGCCAGAACACCTCAACAAAACGGGATTGCTAAAAGAAAGAACAGAATAGTTCAAGAGGTTGCAAGGACTATGCTCAATGAAGCAAAATTGTTAGATGGATATTGGAGAGAAGTTGTAAGCACAACTATATACATATTGAACAGAGGTCAGCTCAGGGTTAATAGTGATAAAAATCCTTATGAAATATGGTTTGGAAGAGCTCCATTAGTAAAATACTTCAAAGTCTTTGGAAGTAAATGCTACATCAAAAGACTAGATGAGAGTCTTGAAAAATTTGATGTCAGATCTGATGAGGGTATTTTTCTTGGATATGCTTCAAACAAAAAGGCATACATATGCTACAATATTATATCACATAATATTTTTGTAAGTGCATATGTCAAGGTAGATGATCTAAAAACTACAAGGATAAAAAATCAAGAGACCATATCTACAAATAAAGATGAAGATGATGATGAGACATTCGACACACAACTAAAAGAAGTTGAAGAGAATGAAAAAGAAAAGGAATAAGATGATATGAATACTAGTGAAAGTGAAGAAGATAGTGAAGATGGAGATATAAGAGAAGAATTTCCAAGAAGAGATACAAAGACACCCTCGAGAATTGTTCAGAAAAATCATCCCGAAGAATTGATTATTGGAGATATGAATGATGGAGTGCAAACAAGAAGACAATTGTTGTATCAAACAAAATTAGCATTGTTGTCACATATTGAGCCAAGATCAATCAAAGAGGCATGTAAAGACGAGAACTGGGTTAAAGCTATGAATGAAGAATTGGATCAAATTGAAAGAAATCAAACTTGGGAACTAGTTCCCAGACCAAAAGATAAAAATGTCATTGGAACTAAATGGGTATATAAAAATAAAATGAATGAAGATGGGCAAGTAATCAAGAACAAAGCCAGATTAGTATGCAAAGGTTATGCTCAGGTTGAAGGAGTAGACGATGAAGAAACATTTTCACTTGTAGCCGGATTAGAGTCAATTAGGATGTTCTTAGCTTTCTCCAACTACAGAAAATTTAAAGTGTACCAAATGGATGTCAAATCAACATTTCTCAATGGAAATTTAGAAGAGGAAGTCTATATTAAGCAACTAGATGGGTTTCAAATAACCAATAAAAGAGACTATGTTTGCAAATTAAATAAGGCACTCTATGGATTAAAACAAGAACCCAGATCATGGTATGCAAGGCTAGACTCTTATTTACAAAAACAAGGTCTCAAAAGGGGATCAACAGACAACAATATTTATTGTAAAATTGATGGTAATAACTTGATCATTGTGGAAGTGTATGTTGATGATATCATTTTTGGTAGTAATCAAATAAAAATGAGTGAAGACTTTGCTAAAACAATGCAGCAAGAATTTGAAATGTCTATGATTGGCGAACTAAATTTCTTCCTTGGATTACAAATAATACAGTCCAAAAGGGGAGCTTTTATCCATCAGTCTAAATATGTTAAGGATATGCTTAATAGATTCCAAATAGAGGATTGCAAACCTGTTAGTACACCTATGAAAGTTGGATGCAAACTAAGCAAGGATGATGAGTCCAAAGCTGTAGATACAAAATACTATAGATCAATGATTGGTGGTTTTCTCTATGTAACAGCTTCCAGACTTGATGTCAAGCAAGTTGTTGGAATGGTGGCTAGATTCCAAGAATAACCAAAGGAGAGACATGTTCAAGCTGTAAAAAGAATATTTAGATATTTGAAAGGAACCATAGATCTTGGTTTGTGGTATCCTAGAAAGGACTCATTCACATTAAAAGCCTATTCAGATGTTGATTGGGCGGGAAGTATAGATGACAGAAAAAGTACGAGTGGAGGAGCATTCTTTTTGGGAGAATCATTGGTTGCTTGGATAAGCAAGAAATAGTCCTCAATATCTTTGTCTAGCACTGAAGCTGAGTATATTGCAGCAGCGAAATGTTGCACACAAGTGGAATGGATGAAACAAACTCTACAAGACATCAAAATAGTATTTGAAGAACCCACATTTATCCATTGTGACAATACAAGCATGATAAGTCTCTCTAAGAACCCAGTCGAACACTCAAAATCAAAACACATTCCCATAAAATACCACTATCTAAGAGATCAGGCTGAAAAAAAGAACATTAAATTGGAATATGTTTCGACACAAAAACAGGTGGCAGATATTTTTACAAAACCCTTAAGCAGATATGTATTTGAATATCTCAGGCAAAAATTGGGAGTAATCCTTCATCCTACCTAAATCTCTCAATAAAATAATGCATCAGTTGGCACCTATCCAGGGGGAGATAGCAATCAACAACAAAAGGTGTTATTTAGTTATGACATCAAAAATATTGATTGTAGGAAGCTTTACCATTGGTCAGAGAAGCAACTATACAAATAGATCTTAGGAGAAGAAATCCTTTTCCATTGATGTCAAAGGGGGAGAGAAACTTCATAAAAACTTCATAAGAGGAAAGCATCATCACAGGGGGAGTTTTGTATATGAATTTAATGTGTTTCCCTCAATGACAAAGGGGGATATTGTTGGACAGATTGTTATTGATGTCAATAGTCGAATTGATGATCTGTTGTTAATGATGAATTACCACAGTTGACATTGTCATTGATGTCAAACAGGTTTATTAGTAAGCAGAATATGTCAACAGTGTGCAGAGATTGAAAGAGTGAAGAGGAGAAGCAAATACTCGAATGAGTTAAGCTCAGAAGGGCTGGCGTCGATTTTAGAGAAAGGAGCCATCGATAATCTTGATGGATGATAGAGATTGCTAGAGACAACATGAACAAATAGTCATGGGTCGTTAGATCGAGCATAGATGCAAGGAGGATAAGAGCTAAACTCATTCAAACTCCAATCTTAGGAGGAGGAGCGACGTGGACCGTTAGATCCAAATCCAAAAAGGAGGAGCAACACGGGTCATTGATCCGACAAGAGTTGCATACCGGATTTTGGGAATTCAGAGATTACGAGTTGAGAGAACAGAGCATTCTTCTTGAAATATCGAAACGTGAATTTTTGATCCAATCCAGACCATTGGATCGAGAGCAAATCCTGGTCATTGAGACAGAGGACACATGCCATTGGTTCAACACTTTGTTGATTGGAAAGTCAAAGACTAGAAGTGCTAACCTTCCAAATAGGGAAACACGAAATCGTGATAGAATCGTGGGCTGTCGGATCTTGAAAGCGTTGGAGGGCCGTTGGATTTTAACAAAGGCAAAATGACACAACAGACCACATCATCAAGACACGTTGACAGACCACGTCAACTAAGGACACGTGGCACAATAAGACACTGACAAGTGTCAAGTTGATACAACATTTTAGGCACGTGAAAATCATGAATATGTATGACATGTGCTAGCCAATAGGCTGGTGACATGTCATTAAGTGACRCATGGATGATTTTAGGGGCTAAATTTCGCTCATGGGCTAATTTTCCATGGTTTTTCCAAAAACGAGATTCRCTATTTTAAAAATAATTCGCCCAAATTCTATAGGATAAAATTATTTTACCTTAGAAATAGCCAAAATTTTATAAAAACTGTATAAAATCCTTAGAAATTTGAATATTTTTACAAAAATATCGCCAATAATTTATAGTTGGCTTTTGAAAAATTAGTAAGATTCGCCAAGGTTTCTACATTTTAAAATAAATTTCCATCCTTAAAATCATCCCTAAAGTGACRTAAGAGTTTACGTTACTCTGGGAGTCCTASTTCAGGATATTTCACCACTAAGCAAATACTCTATAGTCTGGAAGTCTCGAATGTCGAAAAATCCGAAAGGGACACGCGTCAGATGATCCATAGTATCGAGAGTTACCACTTTGAGAGTTTTTCATTGTAAGCAAAAACTCCAACATCACGAAGTCCCGAACGCCGAAACGTCGAAAGAGACTATTGGAGGTCACGAAGATTCTAAGGAAAAAAAGACAAAATCCCGGCAGCCAGACATCTCAACGTTTGATTAAGACACAATATGGGCATTTATTTAGATTCCATGGTTTAATCCTACTTAATCATTTAAATGTGGAAATTACATATCCTTACAGTAATTTTTTAATGTGATTAGGTAAATGTTAAAAAGTAATCATGTTAACGGATGCCTTAAATGCAACAAAGTTACGAACAATAAATCTGACCCATTGATTTTGGAGGACGACAAAGAATATGCCAACATATTCAATGCATAGCCATCCGATTAGGGTTTAAGGTTAAATAAGGTTAAAAGATCATTAATTTTGCCTATTATCAATAGGTGTATGCCTTTCAACGTAATTAGTAGTAATCAAAGTAAATAATAATAACCACCTTTATATATATATATATATATTCACCATATTTCTATAATTATAAAATTAAATGCTTAATGGAAAGAAAACTATATAGATTAAAAGAATTATTTAGAATTCTATATGAAGACTTACTTGTTAATGTTGATATCGATGACCTATTAATGATGAGTTTTTATATCATTGATTTTACTAAATGATTTTTATTTAATGAAATAAAAGGAAAAAGACATGGTTTTACGAATTAATTAAATGATTTTTTTAAATATAATTTACTATTTGTGCTTGATATAATTAAATTAATGTGGAAGTTGCTTAACCTAGGTAAGGTAGAAAGAAAAAAATACATGTACACCTTATTGTTACATTAGATAGAATCATTTAAATTTAGTGTTAGATCATCATTTAGTTCTTGAAGAATGAATTTGTAATTTTTGTAGGTGATATATATTTTACTTATTTACATGTTTGTAATGTTGAAATTTAGTTGTGTAAAATGATAAGTTACTCTAATTTAAAAAAAAAAGAAAAAAGAATAAGGATATTTTTAGTTGTATTTTCTTGCTCGTTGTTGTTCAGTTAAATGGAGGGTTGTTACATATGGTATCAAAGCAAGGTTCTACTCTACGACACAGGTCTCGTTACAACTTCCAATGAAATTTTTAATTAATGATGTATCACTAATATAATTTGAATGTGTTTCATTGGTAGGTATCATGGTTGGAGGATGGAGAATGAATAGATGTCGGGGTGCAGGAGGAAAAGGTATGCCTCCTCCAACTACACCCACACCCGAAGGATCTTCTCCACGGGGAGAAGAGCATACTACTGAGTAGGATCATGTTACAGTGGACGATGTCATGGGTATGATGAGGTATTTTCAAAGGATTTCAGAGGCGTTGATAAATCACCTTGATCGAGATGAGGGAAGAGTATCTGCACCCAATGAGGATTCACAGCACCCTCCTATAGTTAGTGGTAGTATTCATAGAGAACTCGAGAAGGTAAAATTTCCTGAGTTATGGGGTTCCACGGACGGTTTATCCGTCAAAGCTTGGTTGGAGAATATGGAAATGTTTTGCATTGCATGATTATACCTCCAACATGAAGGTCTGTATGGAATTCGTTAAGCTAAAAGGGAGTGAGCTTCTTTGGTGGAAGACACTCTTACAACCACTGAATATGGCCATTGAAGATGTGTCTTGGGAATTGTTTGAGGAACAATTCCGATAGAGCTACATGTCTGATGATTTCATTGAGTGCCAACCTAATGAGTTCAATTCTCTACGACAGGGTAATTGTACAATACTTGAGTATGAGGCTAGATTTATGGAGTTGCTTAGATATGCTTCGCACCTGAACACTGAGAATTTAAAGGTGAATAAGTTTGTGTTTGGTCTCAAATACAACATTCATGCTAAGCTGAGGATTCTAATGCCTCATAATTTACATGATGTAGTACATAAGGCTTTTATCACTGAATAAGAGTTGAAAAATGGGGGTCAAGGTAGGACTCCTTCCAAGAAGACAGGACATACACCACTTAGAGTGCCACAACAGTAGACACTCGCTAGATAGACTTTTGGGCACCGTGATACACCCAAAGGAACTATATTGTCTACACCTCGTAGACAAAATACAAGTCAGAGGACTCTGTATAGAGAACCACCCTAGTAACAACAACGTCGTCCTCATAAACAAAATCGATATAGATATGTTCCGTAGAATAGATGAAGGCATCAAAACCCTAGACCAACAGATTCTTCCTCGAGAACTAGGAGCATTGACCTTAAGAACGAATGTTAGAATTGTGGAGAACCCCACTATTAGAGAGATTGTCCTATTGAGAAGGTAAGAGATGTTGGATAAATGGGACAAACAAGAGTGGGATATTTGGGCTCAATTCAATATTCACGATAATGTAATTCATTCACTCCCTACAACGGGCATTCACTCTAAGGCAAGTGCATGGTGTTCACTCTAAGGCAAGTCCTCCCTCCATCCATAGGCATTCACTCTAGAGCAAGTCCTTCGCACCCTACAACGGGCATTCACTCTAAGGCAAGTCCTCCCTCCATCCATAGGCAGGACCGAACTCTAAGGCAAGTGCGCCCATAGGCAGTCACTCTAAAGCAAGTCCTTCGCACCCTACCTACATATCAGATTCAAAACCATATTTCTTCAGTAAGGCCACTAGGATTCATGCAACGATGAATACCTGCTAGGTTGAGCATCAATCTACAGTACTCGAGACTTCAGGTATGATATCATATCAACTGTTTAGTATTTTTATAGATCTAGGAGCTAATGGGATTTTTATATCTAGTGATGCGGTCAAAATAATTAAGGTGAAGGAAGTCGAAAAGGATGAGTTTAGATATGTATAATTGGCATCATGAGCCAAGAAAAAAGTTGGAGGAAATGTTAAAGACTATAATATTAATTTGGGTGAATTCATCGCAAATGAAAACCTTTTTGTCACAACCTTAGGACATTACGATGTTGTGATTGGAATGGATTGGTTAGAATTGCACAGCGTGATACTTAACTGTAAGACGAAAATATTAAGCTTAATAGATGATTTGGGACAAAATATAGTAATTGTAGGGAAAAAACAAGGAGTGTCTCTAAGATTTATTACTTCCCTACAAGTGAAGAAAAATATGCCAAATGATTTAATATGTATGCCATTTTATCCCTTAATGAAAAAGGTGACATGGAAATATTAGAAGACTTTCTGGTAGTATCAAATTTTATTGATGTTTTTCCTGAAGAACTATCGGGTTTACCGCCAAAAAGAGAATTGGAATTTACTACAAACTTAAAACCTGTGACAAAACCAATTTCTAGAACACCATATCGGATGTTGACACCTGAATTGCAAGAGTTAAAGATGAAATTAAAAGATTTATTATATTTGGGACTTATACATCCAAGTGTATCACCGTGGGGTGAATCGGTAATTTTTGTAAGAAAGAAGGATAGATTGTGGAGGCTTTGCATCGACTATCGTCAATTAAACAAAGCCATGATCAAGAATCAGTACCCATTACCTAGAATTGATGACTTATTTGATCAAATGAAGGAGGTGATTGTATTTTCAAAGATTGATTTGAGATCAAGATATCACCAGTTGCAAATAAAAGAGGAAGATATTTCTAAAACAATGTTTAAGACAAGATTTGGACATTACGAATTTACTATATTACCATTTTGATTGACAAAAACCGCTAGTGTATTCATGAGTTTAATGAATGGGGTGTTCTGCAAGTACTTGGACAAGTTCATACATGTATTTATTGAAGATATTTTAATTTACTCTCGGACAAAAGAGGATCACGACGAACATCCAAGATTAGTTTTGTAGTGTTTAAGAGAAACCAAGTTGTACATAAAGTTGTCAAAGTGTTATTTTTATCAGTCGAAGATTCACTATTTGGGACACATTATTTTTGGAGGATGTATCATTTTGGATCCAACAAAGGTAGAGGCTATTATGGAATGGCCAACACTGACGAACGTGCAAGAAGTACATAGTTTTATGGGTTTAGCAGGTTATTATTGACGCTTCGTTTAAGTATTTTCAAAAATATCAAATCCAATTACGGAATTGCAAAAGAAGAATATTAAATTTGTATGGTCATAGAAATGTGTTGAAGAATTTCAGTAACTTAAGGAATTACTAACAACAACATCGATATTGAAAGTTCCATATATGGACAAATAATTCTTGGTATGCACGGATACATCTAAGGAGGGATTGGGAAGATTATTAATGCAAGACGGTCCAGTTATAGCATATATTTCAAGGAAACTAAGAAGGAATGAAGAGAATCACGCAACACATGAATTTGAATTATTAGCAATTGTTTATGCCTTACGAGTTTGGATACATTACCTTATTGGACAGAAATTCAAGTTGAAAATTGATCATAATGGATTGTAACACATTTTTACTTTGAGTGACTTGAATGCCTGACAAAGATGTTGGTCAAAAAATTTAAATGAGTATAATTTTTAGATCACGTACATTAAAGGAACAATTAACAAGGTAGAAGATGCGTTGAGTCGGAGACCATGCATTTTATCAATAATGCCCTTAAAGACGAATCTTTGAGAAAATATTTTGGCATTACAGATTGATGACGACTGGTACAAGGAAGAAAAAGACAATATTGGATAAAATACCATGATGATACCTAGATTTGAGGGTTATAATTTAGACAGTGACGGACTATTAAGATATAATGGAAGAATTTGTGTACCACCAAATGAAGAAATGATAAATTTAATTTTGAACAAAGCTCATCAAGAAATGTATGTGGCTCATCCAGGAGTCACGAAAATGAAGGATGATGTTAAACCATTATTCTTTTGGAAAGGAATGAAGAATGATATAGTTAACTATGTGGAGAAATGTCTTAAATATGTGAAAGTGAAGGCTGAAATAGACATCCAGTGAGATTATTACACCCACATGTGATTCCTAAATCGAAATGGGAAGTTATATTGATGGAATTATTGTTGGATTTCCATTGACGATATGGAGACAAAATTATATCTTTGTAGTTGTCGACACTTTGATGAAGAGTGTGCATTTTATTCCAGTTCATATGACATATCAAGCACCTAACATAGATATAATTTTTGTTAATGAAATTGTGATATTGCATGGTGTACTGAGAAAGATAATATATGATTGAGGATCGGTATAAGACATTTTTGGACTAGTTTCCAAGAGGCTTTGGGCACACAATTAAATTTTAGTAACATATATCACCCTGAAACCAATGGAAAAATAGAAATAACGAATCAAAATTTAGAATATATGCTTCGGATTTATATGATGGATCAACCCAAATGATGGGAAGAATTTTTACCATTGGTAGAATTTGCATACAACTACAGTTATCAGATTTCGATAAAGATGAAACCTTTTGAGTTTCTATATGGATGATTATGTCATACACCTTTGATTTGGGATCGAATAGAGGATAGGGTACTGGTGGGACAAAAAGTGATTAAGTAAATGGAATATCAAAAGAAATCCATAAGGAAAACGATTAAGGAAGCACAAGACCGACAAAAGAGTTATGCATATGTGCATTGTATAAACCATAATTATGAGGTTGGTGATAAAGTGTTCTTGCGGGTGAAGCTGCATAATAGTTCGATTAAGTTTGGAAAGGGCGCTAAACTCTCTCCAAGGTCTGTGGGACCTTTCGAGGTTGTTGAAAAGAAAGGACCCATGGCTTACCGACTAGCCTTACTTGATTCTTTGAGCCATATGCATGATGTGTTTCATGTTTCAGTTTGACGTTATTATATTTCGCATCGGTCATATGTTATTAACTTGAGTTCATTGGAGGTATTGGATGAGGGTGTTCTCATAGCAGAGCCAATCCGCATACTGGACCATCTCACTTGAAAACTATGGCGTTGATTGGTCGATCAGGTCAAGGTCCAATGGGACAATTATAGTCCACATTCTTCCACTTAGGAGGACACACATGATATGTGTCATCAATTTCCATATATATATATATATATATATATATATATTAGTAGTATCTATATTTATTGTTTTCATTATTAGATAGTACAAACTTTGGGAAGAAGTTTAAAACAAGAGGGTGTATGTAACATCCATACTTTGACTGACGACATTTTCATAACACTGATTATTATTTGAGGACACTTGCGTGCAACAGATCCAGATAAACATGGTACATTATGATTATATGTTTTGGTTTACGACTTTATGCTATGATTAAGTATTGAAATTTGATATGTTATTATTATTGATGCATAGCATTGACACACATTATGATGAGTTTTCCTTAGTGTGTAGTAAACCTCATTCTCATTGAGATATAGAATGTTAATGACAACCCATCTATTTTAGTCATATCATTCGAACTCACCTTATTGTGACAAATACCTATTTTTAACATATGAGAAACATGCATTTTGGAATGGTGTGTTTATTGAATTTATAACTAAAATATAAATACTTATTATTTAATATGGTGCAACGTTGTGTTTATTGAATGTATAAGTATTGTACCTTGTATAGTGCACATTCACATGTATATACTTATTATTTAAATATTATCT
>ML821483.1:99781-110581 GCA_009831015.1 Picea engelmannii
TAGATCATCATTTAGTTCTTGACAAATGAATTTGTAATTTTTGTAGGTGATATATATATTACTTATTTACATGTTTGTAATGTTGAATTTTAGTTGCGTAAAATGACAAGTTACTCTGACTTTAAGAAAAAATAAAAAAGATTAAGGATATTTTTTATTGTGTTCACTTGCTCGTTGTTGTTCAATTAAATGGAGGGTTGTTACATATGGTATCAGAGCACGGTTCTACTCTATGGCATGGGTCTCGTTACAACTTCCAATGAAATTTTTAATTAATAATGTATCACTAATATACTTTGAATTCGTTTCATTGGTAGGTATCATGGTTGGAGGATGAAGAATGAGTAGACGTCGACGTGCAGGAGGAATAGGTATGCCTCCTCCAACTACACCCACACCTAAGGGATCTTATACATAGGGAGAAGAGCATACTACTGAGCAGGATCATGTTACAATGGATGATGTCATGGGTATGATGAGGTATTTTCAAAGTGATGTAGGAGCATCGTTGGAAAGTACACGGAGCAGGCACTCGGCGCATGGGAATATTTACAAAATCTTAATGTTGGAAACCTCAGCGAATATTCTAAAGAATGTATGAACCCAATGATTGGCACGCCTGAACTCAACACTGAAAAAATCTTTGAATCACGCTTGAATGATTGCGAGTGAAGTGGGAGTTTTCACTCCTGCTCTGGAATGCAACTGGTCTAAGATAGTTGTTAGGTTAGGTTTTGGTGTATCCAAGTAGTCAGGGGGGAAACCTAAGAACCCTCTGAGATAAATAAAGGTTATGTACGACCAAATGAGGCTAGCTGAAAGTTAGTAGGAGATTTCTGAGTTTTCAGTTTTTGTTTTGATATAGTTGTAGCCATTTTTGCTTTTGAATATAAAAGAGGAAATATTGACCCAATGCATTGTGTGAACATTTCTTGCAATTCTTTGTTATTATGTTTTCATGAATGAATGAATGATTTTTTTTATGAGTAGATGGAACTATGAATGTTAGGACAAGTTTCAATTGTCTCTCTTTTGTTGAGTGGTGCAAGGTGTGCACATAGGACACAAGGAGTGCGTTGTCGAGATCTATTTCGGTTCTGAAGCTCAGAAGAGATAACACAAAACTTCCCTTTGCAAGGAGTGAAAAGAGACTGGTGCAAGACATGCATAGTCATCCACAAGAATTCAAATCTTCCGTAAAGATCTGGTGCAAGGAGTGCACAGATCCGAGGTTCGACTAAGCATCAAAGGGAATTTGTAAGAAGTCAAGGAACCAACAAAAGGAGAACGCCAAGAGGGAGAGAGGAACTTATATTCGAGAAATCCTTTGGATCTAAGTTATAAAAATCCATGGAATGTAAGGAGTGCGTGGGAAGTCGAAGTCTTCACAAGACCAAGCTCAGGAGGAATAACACTTTTCATAAGTGTTAACGATATCCAAGAGTCGAACTCGTCAAAGGAGAAAAGGTTCAAAACCTTTGAACACTTAGAAAGTTTTATAAGTTAGAGAAATCAAAAGTTCAGGAGGAGGAGCGATGTCGGTCGTTGGATCACAGCATAAGGACCAACAACTTTATGATTGAAGACAAGGTACATGAGATTTAACGCTTTATATATATAGGGGAGAGAACCCACCAAGATTTGAGACTTGAAAATTTCGAAGTCCAGAGTTTCGGATTTCCGAAGTGAAATCTCTATCATCTCATCATCTGAAGCAGGTTGAGCCATAAGATATCGTGAGCCTAGGAGGAATCAAATTTGAAACTTGAGATTCCCGAAGCGCGGAGCGTCGAAGAGACGAGTCATCAATCTTTCGAAGGACACTTGTTAGTAGATCATGAGCTCCAGGGAATTTTTCATGGGATTCTTCACTTTGAGAATTGAGGTCGTTGAACCCTGAAGACCCAAAGTGAATATGAGCCATCAGATCTGGAGGAGACGTGGAGAGGATCTGTGAGCTCCGAGAAAAGTCTCGAAGTGATCTTTAGCCATTATATTCAAGGGAGATGTGGTGTGAATCCGTGTACTCCGGGTATATACCTGAATTAGCCCTCATCCGTTGATCCAGGGAAGGACATGCATCAGGCGTTCACAACCTTCAGATAAAAGCATTGGGGAAAGGGTGAAGTTTTATATTTTAAATCTCTGAAGTCTATAACCCGGAGGAGATATCGACCGTTGATCGAGGGGAGGGTCTCAGGACCATTGATATGGGTTGAAAGGTCCAACACCCAAGGTAGAAGCTAGACCATTGATTGTGAGGACAGGTTTCTTCAGATCACCCGCTCCGGAAGATTAAAGTATGGAAGGAGGCGAGGTTTGAGATTTCAAAACCCTGAATTCTGGAGAACCACATAGATCAGAGTTGTTGATTCAAGGGGACATGTGTCAGTAGATCTTCTGCTACGGAAGATTACCCTGTAAAGAAAAACAAGGTTTGAAACTTGAGAATTCTGGAGCCCAGAATTTTGATTCAACTACAGTCATCGATTTGGGAGGCGTAAGTCTCAATTGTTGATTCTTAGGAATAGATATCAATATTTCATTTGAAAGAACCGTCAATATCATGAGATCGACAGTCATCTCGCATTGCGGGGATAGAAGTTGCACAGACTTTAAAAAGTTAAGGGTGGGCCCCAATCCCTACCGTGTTTTCATTGGGAGGACACGTGGAGGCCCGAGGGACATTGCGGGCCAAAAATTTGTTTGAATCCAAACCACTTGTGGCTGCACCCACAATCATGTGGTCATCTCCCAAGGTCACATTGGAGGAGGGGTCGAGAGAAAAGGCGCTAATGCAAAATACTCTGAGATTTTCGCAGATCGTGAAAGGGAAGGTCGTGGGTGCTAAGAAGTCTGGGCAAGGAGCCGAGAGGACCTGTGTTTAACATAGAATGATACCAGTGGGGTTTCAGAGAGTCAACCAACTCTAGAATCAAAGATCCTGACTGGGAGGTCACACAACCCTTAGGAGAGAAGGGGGTCTGCACCAAGTGGTATCAGAGCTGAATTTTTTCTTGCAGACAATAAGAAAAGGAGAGGAGACAGTAGAACTCGAAGTTGTACTCTGTGTGTGACTGACAGTCTACACAATTCCACCAAGGAGACGAGTGGAAACACCTTTATCCAATCGAGCTGTAGAAAGGGAGATGTGAGAACTTCATGCAATATTAGAGGTGATGGAGGTAGCACAGAGGAGAGCACCTGATGCTGGAGACATCAACGATGCAGAGAGAGAATAATTATAAGTTGAATAAGTTGTAGGAGAGGATGCTTTTGAATAACACTTGTTGAGAGCAGTCTCTATACTGGGAGGAAGATCCAAGATATAGGTCCCAATGTATGAAGGAAATGTATATGTTGAAGAGTTGTTGTATTGGGTGATATCCATGGAAAACAATTTCCACTATGAATAGGTCAATGAAGAGAAAAGGGTGAAACAAGCTGTCATCGGGCTAAAAGGAAATGCAACAATGTGGTGGGATGAACTGCAGGCTGAGAGGAGAAGCAAGGGCAAGTAAAAGATAAATAATTGGGACATAATGGTAGCCAAGTTGAAGGCTAAGTTCATGACCAAAGATTATAAAATCAATTTGTTCAGGAAGATGCAGAACCAGAGACAGAAGGGGATGAAAGTTAATGAATACACAGAGGAGTTCTATAGGATGAACATTAGAAATAGACAAAGGGAGAGAGATGAAGAAAAATTTTCCAGATATATGAATGGCCTGAGATATGAAATCCAGGATGATCTCAGCATGATGTTGGTAAAGACAGTGGAGGATGCTAATAAGTTTTCACTGAAGGCAGAGGAGAAGTTGGCCAGAAAACAAAGCCAACGAGGAAGAGGTAAAATCCCAGCCCAAACCATAGGTAAGGGATTTACCCATGACAAGGAACATAAGTCTAAGGATGAGGCTGAAAAACCAGACAGTCACTCAGAAAGAGGAGGGAGTTCCCAAGGAAGATAGGGTGGTGGAAGAATTTCTTCTAGAGGAAGAGGGAGAAGAGGAGGAGGAGAAGTAAGATGCTATTCCTGTGGAAAGACATGGCACATGTCTTGGGAATGTCCCGAGAAAAATAAATAAGGAGGAGGTGAAGCTCACATTTCATAAGCACAGAGAGGGAATGTTGAAGTGGAAGGAGTAGAGGATGGAAGATCCCTAATGTTGAGGAAGGTTCTCTTAAAACCAGAGGCAGAAGTTGAAAATCCAGTCCAGAGAAATAGTCTCTTTAGGACAACTTGCAAGACTAAAGACAGAGTATGCAAGGTGATAATTGACAGTGGGAGAACTGACAACTTAGTATCCACAGATATGGTGGAGAAATTGGAGTTGGAGACAACTGCACATCCGAAGCCATACAAAGTCTCATGGTTGCAGAAAGGACACCAGATAATGGTTACTAAACAATGCTTAATTGAATTTAAGATAGGGGAATATAGAGATGAAATTCAATGTGATGTAATTCCCATGGTTGTATGCCATATTTTATTGGGAAGGCCATGGAATTTTGACAGGAATGTCATTCATGGTGAGAGGAAGAATACATACACCTTGGAGAAGAATGGTTGAACACACATGTTGATGCCAATACAGAAGAAGAAAGTGAAATAAGAAGCTAGCATGAGCATACTTCTCATGAGCAGGTTGGAACTCCTGAAAGAAGTCAAGAAAGAACAGGAGATGAAGTTTGATGTGGTAAGGAAACCCATAGTTATCCTTACAAGTACTTCGATGGATGATTTCCCTAAATCAGTTTAGGAATTGTTGGATAATTTTGCTGACATAGTGGTGGATGAGCTGTCTAAATCATTGCCACCCATCAGAAGTATCAACCACCATATTGACTTGATACCAGGAGCAAGTCTGCCAATCAGAGAAACATACAGATTGACACCTCGAGAGAATGAGGAAGTGAAGAACCAAGTCCAAGAACTGTTAGACAAGGGTTTGGTCAGAGAGAGATTGAGTCCATGCGCAGTACCAATTGTGTTGAGTCCAAAGAAGGATGGAGGATGGAGAATGTGTATTGACTCAAGATCCATTAACAAGATCACCATCAGGTATAGATTTCCTTTATCAAGACTGGATGATTTAATGGACTGTTTAAGTGGAGCAAATTTATTTTCTAAGATAGATTTGAAAATCAGATATCACCAGATTAGAATGAGAGAAGGTTATGAATGGAAGACAACCTTTAAGACAAATGAAGTTTTGTATGAGTGGCTTGTTATGCCATTTGGCTTAACAAATGCCCTGAGTACTTTTATGAGGCCGATGAATGAGATACTGAAAGATTTCATTGGCAAGTTTGTGGTTGTATATGTGGATGATATACTGATATTTAGCAGGACTAAAGAGGAGCATTTGAGTCACCTAACACTAGTGATGAGGAGACTACACCAGGAGAAGTTGTTGATAAATCTGAAGAAGTCCTCTTTTATGAAGACATAGCTCATTTACCTGTGTTTTGTGATTTCTTCGAATGAACTGAAGATGGATCCAGAGAAGGTGAAAGCAATCAAAGAATGGCCATCACCAAGAAGCATGTTTGAGGTAAGGAGCTTTCATGGATTAACAAGCTTCTATAATAAGGTCATCAGATACTTCAGTGGAATTTGTGCGCCAATGATGGATACAGTGAAGAAGAAGCACAAGTATTTTAAATGGACAGAGGAAGTCGAGAGGAGCTTCAATATACTGAAGGGGAAGATAACAGAACGACCAATTCTGGTCTTGTCGAATTTTGAAAAGACGTTTCAGGTGAGATGTGATGCAAGTGAAGTTGCAATTGGAGCAGTTTTGAGCTAGGATAATAAACCATTTGCCTATTTTAGTGAGAAGTTGAATGATACCAAGAGAAAATACTCAGCGTATGATAAGAAGTTTTACGCCATAATTGAAGCCTTGAAGAAGTGGAGACATTACCTTGTCCCATAGGAATTTGTCTTGTATAGCGATAACCAAGCTTTAAAATTCATAACCAGATAGATAAAATTGAATCAGAGGCATGTGAAATGGGTTGAGTTTATGAAAAAAATTTCTTTTCTCATAAAACAGATTGCTATGAATACTAACAAAGTTGTTGATGCATTAAGAAGGATATGCTTGATTCTGTAGGAATTTCAGGTGAAGACCTTGGGGTTTGAACACCTTAAGGACATGTATGGTGATGACACAGATTTGAAGGAAGCATATGAAGCATGTGCAAATCCTGTGATGAGAGACAAAATCCAGTGGACAGAGTACATGATTCAAGAGTGATTGTTGTTGAAGGGAAATCAGTTGTGCATACCAAAATGCTCAATGAGAGATAACCTTTTAAAGGAAAACAATAGTGGAGGATTGGCTGGACATTTTGGCCATGATAAAACATTTGCATAGTTGAGAAGTTCATACTATTGGCCATGCATGAGAATAGAAGTTTTAAAGTTTGTGAACAGATGTAGAATTTTCCAACATGCAAAAGGAAAAAGACAGAACATTGGATTGTATCAACCATTTCCAATACCAGAGAGGCCTTGGGATGCAATAAGCATGGATTTTGTGTTGGGACTGCCAAGAACGCAAAAAGGATTTGATTCCATATTTTTGGTATTGGATAGATTTTCAAAGATGGCACACTTCATCCCATGCCAAAAGACCAGTGATGCAACATATGCTGCAAATATGTTTTTCAAGGAAGTTGTGAGACTTCATGGCCTACCTAGAAACTTTGTCTTAGACAGAGACACAAAAGTTGTTGGTCACTTTTGGAGAACACTATGGAAGAAGTTGGGGACAAATTTTTCCTTTAGCTCAGCTTATCACCCTCAAACAAATGGATAGACTGAGGTGGTAAAAAAAAGTTTGGGAAACTTGTTGAGGAGTCTGGTTACTAAACACCATAATCAGTGGGATCAGATTCTGCCACAAGAAAAATTTGCATACAATGGCTCACCAAAAAGGAGCACTAGAAAGAGCCTGTTCCAGATATTGTATGGAATTCAACCCAAGGGATTATCTGAGTTGAGAGACTTGGAACAGAGTGAGATCAAGATCACTGGAGAAGAAAATTTTGTTGCAGAAATGCAGAAGCTCCATAGCCATATCAGAGGACAATTGCAGAGTTCTAACCAAGAGTACAAGCGCATAGCTGATCAACACCACAAAGAACTTCAATTTGAAGTCGGAGATAAGGTTCTGACACATATCAGGAAAGAAAGGTTCCCTAGGAGAACATATAACAAGTTAAAGATGAAGAAGATATGACCATGTAAGATCTTGAGGAAGTTTGATGCAAACGCCTATGAGATTGAGTTGTCAGATGATGTGGGAATATCGACCATATTCAATATTTCATACATGTATCCTCATAGGAAAGATGACATAGAGGGATCAGAATATCAAGAGAAGGTCCAGTGGGAGAAACAAATTTCTATAGTAGAAAAACCACAGATGGAGAAGATTGTTGATAAGAGGATTGGCAAGAAGACTAGAAGGAAGACCTATTTTGAATATATAGTCAAGTGGAAGGGACACGCAATAGAAGATGCCATTTTGGAAAATGAAGGGTCTATCCAAAATCATGGAAAGTCGGTGCAGGATCTCATGGAAAGGAGTCCATAAATTTTTGTCAAGAGGAGTATGATGCAGGACCATCATTGGCAAGCACGTGGAGCAGGCACTCAGTGCATGGGAATCTTTATGGAATCTCAACACTGGCAGGATCAATGAATATTCTGAAGCATGTCTGAACCCATCGATTCGCACGCCTGAACTTAGCGCTAGAAAAATATTTGAAGCACGCTTGAATGATTGTGAGCAAAGTGGGAGTTTACACTCCATATCTGGAATGTGACTGGTCTAAGATAGTCATTAGGTTAGGTTTTAGAGTAGACAAGTAGTCAAGGGGGGGACCCTAAGAAACCTCTGAGATAAATAGAGGTTATGTACACCCAAATGAGGCTAGATACAAGTTAATAGGAGATTTCTAAGTTTTCAGTTTTTGTTTTGATATAGTTGTAGCCATTTTCTCTTTTGAATATAACAGAGGAAAAATTGACCCAATGCATGGTGTGGACATTTCTTGCAATTCTCTATTATTGTGTTTTCATGAATGAATGAGTGAATTTCATTATGATTATATGAAACTGTGAATGTTAGGATAAGTTTCAATTGTCTCTCTAATGTCGAGTGGTGCAAGGTGTGCACACATGACACAAGGAGTGTGTTGTCGGGATCTGTTTCGGTTCTGAAGCTCAAAAGAGATAACATGAAACTTCCCTTTTCAAGGAGTGCAAAGAGATTGGTGCAAGACATGCACATTCATCTACAAGAATTCAAACCTTGCATAAAGATCTGGTGCAAGGAGTGCACAGATCCGAGGTTTGACTAAGCATCAAAGGGACTTTGTAAGAAGTCAAGGAACCAATAAAAGGAGAATGCCAGGAGGGAGAGAGGAACTTATCTTAAAGAAATACTTCAGATCCAAGTTATCGAAATCCCTGGAATGCAAGGAGTGCATGGGAAGTCAAAGTATTCACAAGACCAAGCTCAAGAGGAATAACACTTTTCATAAGTGTTAACGAGATCCAAGAGTCGAACTCATCGGAGGAGAAAAGGTTTGAAACCTTTGAACACTTAGAAATTATTCTAAGTCATAGAAATCCGAAGATCAAGAGGAGGAGCGACATTCATTGTTGTATCATAGAATAAGAACCAACAACCATCTGATTGAAGAAAAGGTACATGAGATTTAACGCTTTGTATATACAGGGGGGAGAACCCACCAATATTTGAGACTTGAAACTTCTGAAGTCCAAAATTCCATATTTCCAAAGTGAAATCTCCATCGTCTGATCATCTGAAGTAGGTTGAGCCGTCGGATATCATGAGCCCAAGAGGAATCAAGTTTGAAACTTGATATTCTAGAAGCGTGGAGTACTGAAGAGATGAGATTCGTCAATCTGTCGGAGGACACTTGTCAGCAGATCACGAGATCTAGGAAATTTTTCATGGGATTATTTAGTTTGATAACTGAGGTCGTTGAACCCTGAAGAACCGAAGTGAATCTGAGCCATCAGATCTGGAGGAGACATGGTGAGGATCTTTGAGATCCAGGTAAAGTCACGAAGTGATCTTTAGTCGTTAGATTCAGGGGAGACATGGTGTGAATCCATTTACTTTGGATATAGACCCAAAGTAGTCCTCAGCCATTGATCCAGGGAGGGACACACGTCAAGTGATCACAGCCTTCGGATAAAAGCGTTGTGGAAAGGGTGAAGTTTGACATTTTAAATATTTGAAGTCCGGAACCTGGAGGAGATCTTGATCGTTGATCGAAGGGAGGGTCTCAGGACTGTTGATCTGGGTTGAAAGGTCAAACACCCAAGGTAGAATTTGTATCGTTGATTGTGAGAATAGGTGTCTTAAGATCACCCACTCTGGAGGATTGAAGTACGGAAGGAGGCGAGGTTTGAGATTTCAAAACCCTAAATTCCAGAGAACCACATAGATCACAACTGTTGATTCAAGGGGATAGGTGTCAGCTGATCTTCTCCTCCGGAATATTTCCCTGTAAAGGAAAACAAGGTTTGAAACTTGAGAATTATGGAGCCTAGAATTTTGATTCGACTATAGTCATTGATCTGGGAGGAGTAAGTCTGAACCGTTGATTCCGAGGAATAGATTTAGACCATCTGTTTGAAATCACCGTCAATATCGTGAGATCAATGGTCATCTCGCATTGTGGGGATAGGAGTTGCGCGAACTTTAAAAATTCAAGGGCGAACCGCAATCCCTACCGTGGTTTCACCGAGAGGACACGTAGAGGCCCTAGGGACATTGAGGGCCCAAACATTGTTTTTCTCCAAACCGCTTATGGCTGCACCCACAATCACATGGTCATAGCCCAAGGTCACATTGGAGGAGGGGCTGAGAGAAAAGGTGTTAACGCCCAATACTATGAGATTTTCACAAAGCGCAAAAGGGAAGCTCGTGGGTTCTAAGAAGCCTACGCAGGGAGCCTAGAGTACCTGTGTTTAACAGAGAACAAGACCAATGGGTTTTCAGAGAGTCAACCGACTCCAAAATCGAAGATCCTAACCAGGAGGAAACATAGCCCTTAGGAGAGAAGGGGGCCTGCACCACAAAGGATGTCAGAGGTGTTGATAAATCACCTTGATTGATATGAGGGAAGAGGATATGCACCTAATGAATATTCACAATGCCCTCCTATAGTTAGTGGTAGTATTCATAGAGAACTCAAGAAAGTAAAATTTCTTGAATTCTGGGGTTCCACAGACGGTTTATCCGTCGAAGCTTGGTTGGAGTATATGGAAATGTGTTTTTCATTGCATGATTATACCTCCAACATGAAGGTTTGTATGGTGATTGTTCAACTGAAAGAAAGTTAGATTCTTTGGTGGAAGACACGCTTACCACCACTGAATATGGCCATTGAATATGTGTCTTGGGAATTGTTTGAGGAACGATTCTGAGAGAGGTACATGTATGATGACTTTATTGAGTGTCAACTTAATGGGTTCAATGCTCTACGATAGGGCAGTATTTCAATACCTAAGTATGAGGCTATATTTATGGAGTAGCTCATATATGATCTGCACCTGAACACTGAAAAGTTAAAGGTGAATAAGTTTGTGTTTGGTCTCAAATACAACATTCATGCTAAGTTGAGGATTCTAATACCTCATACTTTGCATGATGAAGTACATAAGGATTTTATCACTGAATAAGATTTGAACAATGGGGGGTCAAGGTAGGACTCCTTCCAGGTAGATAGGACATACACCACTCA
>ML821483.1:122476-135239 GCA_009831015.1 Picea engelmannii
ATATATATATATATATATAACAATTTTAATTTTTTCTTAATGTTTTTTAACATAGAAATACAATTTTAAATAAATTGAAGTAATTACCTTTTTAAGGTCCAATGGATCAATTGATCTCAATGGACTTTAATCATTATCATTTCTATGCTCAAAAAAAAACATTGAGAAAAAATTAAAATTATTATATATATGCTTTTTAGAGAAAATTATAATTGTTATATATATAACAATTTTAACTTTTTCTCGGTGCCTTTTGAGTATTAAGAAATATAATGTAGATTCATGAATCTTAATTTCCTATCTACTATACTATGAGCGGGAAATGAAAAATTTGAGACTTATACATATAAGATTTAATCCCCTTACTGCATGATAAATCCAGAGTAAAAATGAATACTAAGTCATCAACTTACATGTGATATAAAATTAGAAGGTCTATGGAAATAAGAATGGATACAATGCATGCAGCAAAATAAAAAATAAAAGGAGATCAATATGTATATAGTACGATATCTGTACAGTGGTTATTCAACTTATGAAGTCATAAGTATTGTTTTATATATATATATATATATATAATTAATTAAATTTGTAAAAAGCTAAGTTAAAAGGGTTTGTTGACATTATTTTTCTTCACAATTAGGAATTGAATTTAAATCTACATAGGAAATTGTTCTCTATAGTGGACAAAAAAAACCTGACTTCTCTTTGCATTGCATTTTGGATTTTCTATAGTCGTTTCTTCTTAGTACAAAGGTGTGAAGTGATATTCTATGTAGCATGTTGAAAGTTGTGGGTTGGCCTCCTTTGTAACGTCAAAATATTTTCCATTTGTTAAGGCTATCCAAGCTAAATCATTAATTTGAGATTTTCCTCAACTGGTGTTAAGGATTTAAGTTTAGTGTCCAATATTTTTTCTTTGCAGGGATAAGGAAGTCATAGTTTTTGTATTTTAGTATTAAATATTAATTTAATTTTGTATGGGTCAAGGTGATAGAGCAACATGGTATGATTTACAAATGAAATGGAAAATGAAAAGGCATATGGTGATTATTGAAAAATCTCTTTGTCATGTATATTTTATTATTATTATTGGAGCTCTTTCTTAGAAGATGCGGTCATGATTTGTTTTTATGTCAAGGGTTTCTTTATTTTGGGTTTTCACTCTAATTTGAATTTGTATCATTAATAAGTTTCTAATAAATAATTTTGGTTTATGGACATAATTGGATTTTTTTATGAAGCCATGGCTGTCAAGTTTCAACTCAAGGTTAGAACCATTATCAAAGATCCTAATTTTCGTAAGAATGAATAGCCAACCTCCTTCTTGAACAATAGAGATCTAGGTACTTGGCCATTGGTAATGTCAAGAGTAGGTTTATCAACCTAGGTCCAAAGCCAAAAGTGATGTTGCATTTTATGTTGATTTTAGTAAAGGGATTTCTAATAAAATTGTGTTGGAATGAAAGAATGATTGCATGATACAACCAATGGAAAATGAGAAAATTTCTTTGTAGCGTATGTTTTGTTTCTAGAATGGACATGTGTTAGATTTTTCTTGAAGGAAAAGGTTCATCGAGATAAAAAGTGGAAGAATAAAAAATCCTCATGATGGAATGACTTCATATGAAATTTTGATTAGGTGGCATTGGAAATGGCTCCAGAGGCACCTAAGACGGTAACTCTTGTCAATGACTTTGCAACATCCTATAAGAGGAGTGATATAGATATTCATATAGTTATGAATCAAGGGGTAACTCCTCTATCACTAATCTCATCTATTCATTGCTCCTTTAAAAAGAGGAAGTGGACGCATGATTGGGATAACTTAGACCATGAAAGGGAATTGGTCCCTTTGACCCCATCATATTATACACATAAATTAGCATGATTAGAATCTCCATCAATCTCTAATCAGTTTATGAGTTGGACTCAAAAAAGGGAGAAATGGAATAACATTAGTACATGTGATTTGTAGCTAGCGTTTTAAGAGTAAGGATATCCCTCTATGAATATTGTAAAGAATACACGTAAACATGTGTCCTTTGATAGAAAAAAATCATAGTTGGACATTTAGACATAGATATAGAGTTAAAATTGAATATATAACATTAGATATATGATCTGGATTTATGAGTGGAACAAAATAAATAACAGACTGAATACAAAAAAACAGAGATATGGAGAACAAAAATAGATATCCAGTGAATCATAACTTCTAGTGAATAAATAAAATAGGATGAAACTGTAAAATTGTAGAATTGAAAACAACTTGCTCAAATGGTGGTAGCTATCTCTAAGAAGATATGTGGCTTCTACGTGCATGTGTCTAAGCAGAATGATTACAATGAGGCTCTAGAGGCCTGTTGTCCCTTGACCAAGTTTTGGGAGATCCTTGGTCAAGTTTGACCTATTTTGGGACTTCGACAACCTATCGAAGACAGAGTGCAAGACGAAGCAGAGAACATAGGATATTGGGTCCTTTTTGGGTCCTTTTTGGGATTTGGGAATATGTAACAGGAATGGGATATCGGCCCATGGGTTTACCCATGTTTAGGCCTATTTTGTAAAGTATAAATAGATGTCTAGGCAATGTAAGGAGTGGGGAATAGGCATCTATGTGATGTAAGGTCAATAAGCTAAGTGTTAAGTGAAACTGCTCTGTGCATATTGTGAGAACTTGCAGAGCTAAGTGCAAGTGGTTGTGACAGACTGTGGAAGGCTTTGTGTTGTAACACAACGAAGAAGGATCTGGCGAGCTGCGCAGATCTTTTGTCCTATGTGGAGTAGGGGTTTTGTGGTTCTGTGCATGTAGATGACTGATTGAAGCTAATAAAGAAGAAGAGTTGGTGGACGTAGCCCCAGGGTGGGGGTGAACCATGTAAATACTATGTTATTCTTCTATGTGCGATGTTTTGATGTATTTATGTGTTATTTTTTGAGTGCTTGATATAGATATATAGATAGATTTGTTTATGCTTTGTGTTTATGATGAATCTGGACATTATATCTGATATAACTGAATGTGATTAGTGCTTGAATATTCTAGATCTGATCCAGTTCTTTATGCTAAGTGATTAAATACATTAGATCAGGGTGAATGTTGTGATGCTCTGTTTTCTCTGCGGAGTAGATATTGGTTAAATAATTATGAACTGACAGTGCTAAGTTTTCTATAAAGTATTATAATCATAGATCTGTGTCCCAGCTAAGGTTGTAGAGTGTTGTCAAAAGGGCCGGTAGTTAGGGTTTTGTTGGTGTGTTTTTGTAACATTGAACCCTGGGTCTGCCCCTATGCCAACAAATGGTTCCGTTGTTGGGACCTGAAACTATGATTGCTGGGAACTAAGGAAGAAGAAGCTTTTTGCAAAGATCTGACCTGAAATTGTGGAAGCTTTGTGCGTAGATCTATTTCTCTAGTGCGCAGTACTCTACTTAGTCTGAAAGCTTTGTTCTCTGAGAAAGGTAAAAGTGATATTTTTTTATTAAAATAGGTAAGATCTGAAATCTCGGTGCTCCGATAAAGGTAAGAATAGTGGAAAGTTCTAGATTTGAAAGCTTTGTGCTCTATAGAAGTAAGATAAGTGGAAATGTTTGTTTCGACGGTATGGATCTAGGTGTGTTTGATAGATTCTATCATAACTTGAAAACTAGGGTATTAATAGATGAAAGAATATTTGATATGAGTAGATCTGATAAGAATAGTGAAAAATATGTTATCCCTATGCATAGAAAGAATGTTTGGACTAATGAGTGTATGCGGGACCCTAGAAAGAAATGCTTGCAGGTTAGCTACCATGATCCTAGCGCGCAGTACAAGAAATGTTGGGGATCATTTAAAAGAAAGAGAGGATTGACCCTCTGTTATAGTTGTAGAAGACCGGTACATCTTGCTAAGGAATTCTCTGGAAGAAGACCTAGTTGTCATTGTTGCAAAGCTATGAACCATGAAGTATTGGATTTCCCTAGAATGATTGCTAAGCTTGAAGAAATGAACATGAGACAAGAAAACCCTAAGGAAGATCCAGAAACTAAGATTATGGAAGAACCCCAGAAAGAATCAGAAAAATTATTGCTACATATGAAAGAAACCCTGAATGACCATTGACATGTCATATTATCATAGATCTTCAAAGAAAAGGGATGCCTTGAAGTGAGAATAGGAGACTTTGACATTGACTATGTTCTAGATGAGGAAACAAAGGTGAATATCATGACAGAGATAACTTGGCAAGCTATAAGGAGGCCTACTATGATTCCTTCATTAGGAGGGATAGGACTATTCAAGGGAAAGTTGATAAACTTGTGTGGAAATCTCACCCGGATACCTATGACTATCAATGGTGCTTCAACAGAAGAAGATTTTGAGATCATTCAATTTATTGAGGAGAACACACCATTTACCATGCTACTAGGAAAACCTTGGATTGAAAGAGATCAGGCCAGAAGGAAAGAAGAAGAAGAAGCTTTAGAGCATAAGAAGAAAGAGTTAAAAGAATTCATGACTAGAAGGATCACACACTTGATTGAAGAGCAGAAGAACAGATCGAAGCTATTTAACATCAAAGACCCAGATGTTGAAGTTGCAAGAACACTAGAAGACCCACAAAAGATTGAAGTACCTATTCCAGATAAAGAAGAAGGATCACCCTCGAAACTTAGGAAAGAATATCAACAACACGAAGTAACTATGCCAAAATAAGATATGGATTAGAATGGAAAAAGGCATGCTGAGACAAAGCTCACTAAGAAGAAGGCTAGAAAGATAAGTAAGAAGAGAGCCAAGATCAAAAAGTTGCAAAAGGTTCTAGAAGGAACCTCGCCAAAGGAAAATTTGCAAAATGGGAGCTTCGTCGAGATATCAGAACAACGTCACATGGCACTTCGCCATGGCGAAGCAACATAGTTGTTGGGGAGATTATAACCATTAGACCAATGCTCTGAACGAGTAGAAAGACATTTATGGACAAAAAATTCACTATCTGACCATTGGGACCACACCATAACAGACATAATAGAGTTAATGAAGGATTCATACCCGTTGCAAGCGACCCATTGTCGAGTTACCTACTTATCCCATCGTGCCATGAACCGAGAACACTTTTTCCAATCGTGAATTTGAGCTTGCAAACTTGTTGATTTTACACAGTGGTCATTGCACTATTACCTTCTATCCTATTACAGTGTCTAAGTTACCCTCCAAACCCGAGATTTTTAACCCCGAGTGTGTATGTTGGACGAGTTGAGTGTTGTAGAGAGAGTTTTTGAAGAAGTTCTAATTGACCTAATGAATGAAAGAGTCATGTTGATGTCTACAGGTGTACAAGCATCGTCGACGAGATGGATTCCAACCTCTCTGTCCACTCCTCACGGAGTCGGACCATCCCGACCAACAGATGAAAAGAAAACCAAGCATAGGGATGATCTAGCGAATGCCAAATTGATCCCAAGTATATTACCTACCTATATTCCACCTCTAAGCGGCACAATAAATCAAAACAATTTTCCCAGAGATTTCAAATACACCTTGGTTACGGCGTACCTCCCAAAGGGGATACGTGTAGTTCGAGCAGACCAAGATAAGATTGCAGAGTTGAAGTTTAATGACTTCAACCTTGGAGATCGCAAAGTCTATAACATGCTCACCTCACATAAGTACCTGACCAGAACTAAGGGGAAGAATTCGAAGATAATCCCCCAGTCATGGACTATGAACCTCGCGTAGACCACCCTGTTGAACGTCATGAAGATACCTCACTTCGGATGACACCAGGAGGTGAATGCATCTGTCAAGCTACTATTGTCTTTTTACCATGGCGGTTATTTGTGGCTAAACCTTCGTATAACGGTTGATCCAATGTTGTTCAATCGGATCACGAGCTTGAGTATGCCAGGACCTGATCCACAATATTTTTACCCTGGAAAATCCATGGATCGCGCTCTAGCACAAGGGATCAAGAACACTTATGGCGATGTCAAGAAGGGAACGCGAGGCTACAAGGTAGATTCTATCCAGAGTGACGCAGTGCGTCTCACCTGTCAATTGATTGTAGGGAAGTTAGTACGAAAGAACCGACCTACACAAGTCACCATTTTTGTAGTCGACCTCGCAGGGAAGTGTGCGGAAGGCCTTTAGATGAACTGGGTGAAGTACCTGATGAAACAGTTGGAAATTGACTGTAGAGAAGCACAAGATCAAGGATATGAATTTCACTTTAGTTGGCTCTTGATCCTTATAGATTTTATTGACTGGGAGATGTCAAAAGGTATGACCTTCCTGAACATCGAGCCTTTTGAACCACTAGCCGTGAAGTTCAATACACTGTGGTACTCAAGCGGTATGAATAAACAGTGGAAGTCAAAAAAAAATTTCCATACCTACTACAATCATATGAAGATAAACATACAGTCAGAGCCTCGCATGACCCCAAACACTCTACACCAGTTTCGGCCTTTGATGAAGTTCAGCGCATAAATACATTTTATTTACATCACAACACGCGTCGAAGAACACAAGAAACAACTTCAATACTACTATAATTTGACGGAGGAGGACTTGGAGGAGATCACAAAGGACTAGTTAGTGGACCTCCTTATTCCAGCAGACCCTGCAAAGATATCTGAAATCGACAGCCCAGAAACTGTGCAGGATACACCAGGACCTAGTAGAACAAAGAAGACTGAAGAGGTCCAAGAGATAGACATTGCATCCGTGAAGACTTCTTCCATATCACTAGAGCAAGGAGGTGATGGTGAAGATTTGAATGAAAAATAAGTCGAACAGAAGAAAGGAGATGAGGTCAATCCCATGAAGAAGAGGAAAGGTTCCCCTTTGAAACCTTCCTCCCGAAAGAAATCGAAGGCCACCATGACCAAGATGTAGATCGTTATCACCTCCGATGACTTTGACTTCCTCATAGTAGCCCTGCAAGATACTTCGCTAGAAATAGTAGAGAAACAAGAATAAAAGAAAGAAGAGGTGTACAATCGAATTGAGACTGAACTCCGAGGGGTACAATAGGCCCTACAGTCCAGTTGCACAGTCTCCACTATGCTAGAAGAGCCAGAATTGGGAGATGAGCCAACTCAACTCCACCATCTAGCTGATACAGTGGAATCTCTCCTTCGACGAGCACAGGAAGAAACAGAGAAAGACAACCAGGCTTTGACCCAAGTATAAGGAGTAGTCATAGAGCAACGTAGTGCTATAGAAAAGGAAAAACTTGCTCTCCAAGTGAAGTTTGATGAAGAAAAAGAACAACTACAGTAAGAAAAGGAATAGTTGCTCGCAGAGCAAATCGAAGTAAAAGAAGTGATCAACAGAGCACTTCGCTCTATGACAGTCTTAGAAATCAATGAAGAAGACTAAGTTTCACAACAAGTGGACCAACTCATAGAAGCCATTCAATAGCTACAACAATGCATAGCAGATTTGGAGCTATGCATTGTACCTAAGACCCCACAAGATGTAAGAGACTAAAGAGAAGAAACCGCCTGGAGTGCAATTGAAAGGCTAAAGGTTGTTACCCTGGAATGTAAGAAACTTACCGATCATAGTGCCCAGACCTATGAACAACTCACGGAGAACCCAGAATTGAAGGCACTGGAATCGCAGCTCCAAGAGGCGAAGTATCAAGCCGAAAAGATACAGGCATAGCTGAAGTCATTGTCAAATATGGAAAGAATGAAGGGCTCCTAAGAGCAGCAAATCGACCAACAACAAATCCATACTATCCAGAGCAGAGTTATGGAAGTAACTCAAAGGCTCCAACCCATACAAGAAAAGGCCTATCAATTGTTTACAGAGTTAGAAAGCCAAGGAGAAGAGCTAGAGCAGGTTGTCACTATAGCTAAAAAGAGTATACAAGGACCTATAAATGATGTAATCATCCAAGAGTTCATTGAACAGAAGGTTGTATCACAACAACAAGTCGAAGTAGCTCGAGCCAAGATCGAGGTGTTCGATGCAAAACTAGTCACACCAGAGTGACTCGAGACGAGTCAGAGGAGAGTGTTGGGGGCTTGTTGGCCCTTGACCAAGTTTTGGTAGATCCTTGGTCAAGTTTGACTTATTTTGGGACTTCGACAACCTGTCGAAGACAGATCACAAGACGAAGCAAAGATCGCAGGATCTCGGCCCCTTTTTGGGTCATTTTTGGGATTTGGGAATATGTAACGGGAATGGGATATTGACCCATGGATTTACCCATGTTTAGGCCTATTTTGTAAAGTATAAACAGATGTCTAGGCAATCTAATGAGTGGGGAATAGGAATCTATGTGATATAAGGTCGATAATCTAAGTGCTAAGTGAAAGATCTCTATGCATGCTGTGAGAACTTGCAGAGCTAAGTGCAAGTGGTTGTGACAGACTGTTGAAGGCTTTGTGCTGTAACGCAAGGAAGAAGGATCTTGCGAGCTGCGCAGATCTTCTGTCCTATGTGGAGTAGGGTTTTTGTGGATCTATGCATGTAGATGACTGATTGAAGCTAATAAAGAAGAAGAGTTGGTGGATGTATCCCTAGGTTGGGGATGAACCATGTAAATATTGTGTTATTCTGCTCCGTGTGATTTTATGATGTATTTATGTGTTATTTGTTGAGTGCTTGATATAGATAGATAGATAGATATTTTTATTCTTTGTGCTTATGATGAATATGCATGTTAGATATGATATAAGTGAATGTGCTTAGTGCTTGAATCTGCTAGATCTGATCGAGTTCTTTATGCTAAGTTCTTAAATGCATTAGATGAGGGTGAATGTTGTGATGCTTTGTTTTCTCTACGGAGTAGATATTGGTTAAATAATAACGAACTGACAGTGCTAAGTTCTCTATTAAGTATTATAATCATGTATATGTGTCCCAGTTAAGGTTGCAGACACTTGATTCCTGCAACCACCCCTTCCTCTACCTCAGGTGAGACTTCATGTGCTTCGCACGTGTTACCGAAAGGGTCAATAGTTAGGGTTTTGTTGGTGCGTTGTTGTAGCGTTGAACCCTGGGTCTGCCCCTGTTCCAAAAAGGCCTTTTTAACATTACTCATGAATTCCAAAACCATAGACATCCAAAAACCTAACCCTAGAGGATGAAACACCAAAAGTTGTGTATGTCTCGATGGGTAAGTTGGTACCTCAACTTCCCGGGGTCGTAACTTTTGCATACGACCTTCATTTTAGGCATGTGATAGCCCGTTGGAAATGTATTTTGAAGATAGTGGATTTAGTGAGATTTCTATCCAACAGTGACTAGAGAATCCACCAAATGTGTTGAGGAACCTCTTGTCCCGATTAGAGATGATGTTCTGTGGTATCCCAAAATGGACCCACACTCGTTCGAAGAAGATATTGGTAGTATCTGCTACTATGATGCTCTTCTTGAAGTATTTGAGAATGGACATCTTTCAAAAATGATCAACCACCAAAAATACACAATCATTTCCTTTCTTAGTGGACAGAAGGCCAGACATGTAATCCACTAAGATGGATTTCCAAGGCCTCTCAAGAGTAGGAAGAGGAGCGTATAAGCATTGCTTCTTTATGGCTGGCTTGGAAATGACACAAGCAGTGCAAGATCTAATATAGTTGTTGACGTCCTGTCCAAGTTTTGGCCAATAAAAATGTTTCTGTAGAATGACCATAGATTTTTCCACACCAAAATGTCATGCCATCCGACTGTAGTGAGCTTCCAAAATCATATTTTCATGCTTTCTTGCAGGAACACAAAGGTGTCCCAAATGGCATAACAATCCATCCTGAATGTGAAAATTGGTGACATTCGCACATGTACCCAAGAGTTTATAGGTGGTAGTGAAGTCAGGATCTTGTTGATAAATTTGGGGCCACTCAGATGCCTCATGACCACAAGAATGGAGCATGGTGGTGAGTGCATCCATGGGAGGTCGATTGAGGCAGTCAACGACATGATTTGTGCTCCATGTCTTATACTTGATGTTGAGATGGAACCATTGCAAGTATGTGGACCACTTCTGATGGCGGTCGTTATACAACTTACCCTGTGTCTGTATGAACTGTAGAGGCTTGTGATCAGTGTGGATGATTGTCTCCTTTCCCATAATGTAATGTTTCCATTGACAAAAGGCTTGTACAATGGAATACATTTCCTTGTCACAGGTGGGGTATTTTTGGATAGTATCTGAGAGTGTCTCACTATGGTATGCTATCAGATATCCATGCTAAGTGAGAACTACACCTACAACATAGTCATATGGATCAATATCAATATTGAATGGTTGTTGCAGATCAGGTAAGGAGAGTACTGGAGCTAAGTACAAACGATGCTTCAGATCATCAAATGCTCTTTGTTGTGCCTTCCCCCACGCAAACGTTTCCTTGCCACCTCCCTTGGTCACTTGGCTGAGGGCCCATGCAATATGGGAGAATCCCAACATGAACTGTTGGTAGAAGTTGGCAAGTCCCAAGAAGCTCTGAAGTTCGTTTATTGTGGTCGGGGTTGGCTAGTCACTGATGACTTGGATATTAGCTAGATCCACATGTACCCCATGTTCATCAACAATGTAGCCAAGTATTGGACCATGTTCATTCCAAAGGATCATTTTTCCAAGTTGGCATATAGCTTTTGCTGCCGTAGAGTGCTCAAAACCTATTGAATACGTTGCATGTGCTCCTCCCAAGTTCTATTGAAGATGAGGATGTCATCCAGATATACCACCAAAAAATATTTGGTGAAGGGTCTCAATACATCATCCATCAACATCATGAAATTTGTTGGTGCATTTGTTAGGCCAAAGGGAATGACTAGCCATTCAAAGAGACCTTCTTTAGTTTTGAAAGTTGTCTTCCATACATCAGTTGGTTCGATGGGAACCTAGTGTTAGCCAGACTTTGGGTCAATCTTTCTGAAGAACTTGGCCCCCTTGAGTTGGTCAAGAAGGTCATCAATTCAAGGAATTGGGTACTTGATCTAAAAATGAAGAAGACTTGTATTCTTGAAAATATTTGCAAGATTTAATTCATGTGTTAAAATGCAAATGGATCAATTTTGCAACACAATTTTTATAGAAATTACTCATTCAAGATGCATATAAACAACAACAATAAACAATGAACATAAAACACATAACACAACAAATGATAAAGGAATTCACCCCTCTCTTGGGCTACATCTCCTGGTCCATCTTCCAATGGATCTTTTGTATTATTTTCTCAAAGTGCTCAAAAATGTGTTTTATAATGCTCAAATTTCCAAATAGATGGATCCAATGGCTTCAGAACATCCAAAAACCCCTATCTGGGCTTTTTCGACACCTTGTTTGGCCAAAAATTGAAGAAGATAGGCTTCTTGGAAGTTCCCCTTCAAACTTGTTGTCTTTGGATCGCCAAAATGCACCCTTGCCTCCTCAACCTAGCCCCCACGCGCATAAATGTGGAAAAATCCAGCACCGGGTGCAACCACACAACTGGTACAAATTGTAGGATAGTTACGTGCTGGCCCTTAATCGCCAAGGCCCGTGGGCACATGACCGTGCACAATACAAACACGGGTTAAGTTTTTAAACCATATATATAACTGCAGGGTTTAAACGCGTGCACACCACAATGGTCACATGACATATATATAACCATGGTGTTTAAATGTGTGCACACCACAATGGTCACATAAAATATATATAACCATGGGGTTTAAACACACATAACAATGGTCATATGACATATATATATATAACCGTGGGTCGGGGCTTAGCCCCGACCCGGTCCGCGCCCCATTTCACATTATTTCAAACTCAAACAAATTCAAACTCATATATATGTTAAGTACTACATGTGGGCGCGCTGGTTGGGTGGCCCTTCAAAAGGATTTACCCAACCCAGAGGTCGCGGGTTTGAATCCGGCCAACAACATAAATTTTAAACCAATATCTGGGTGACATGTGGCGGCCATTGATTGGGACACGTGTCACCATCCCATTCGCTGCAAACAAGCCATGTCATATGCCAACTGTCCACACAATTGCCTGCCATGTGTCATACAACCCTACCACGTGTCGTATGGTCTGCCATGTCAGCATCCGTACAGACTATATGGATTGTACAGTCAGCACACTATTTTTTTTGCCTGTTTGTCGTTTTGAACAGAACGCGGTATCTCTCTCATCCGATGTCCATTTGAACCCAAACAAGTTGCATTGGGTTCATGACGATGACGCCTACGCTCCCATTTGATTTGAAGCGATTCCAAGCACTTTGAATTTTGAGCAAAATTTGATCCCTTGGATCACACCTCCCCATTCGAAAGCTTTCGGACCTCCAAAAGACTATTTTCAGTCTATCTGAAGATGAGGGTATAGCTCCCTCACCTTTCCAACCTCAATCCACTTAGCTTTGCTTGGATTTGTGCCTTTAATACCAACTCGAAGATACTCCACATTTCCTCATTTTGAAGTTCTCATTCTCCTGTCAAGGATGGTGTCTTCATGCAGTTATGTAAGATATTCTGGGGAAAAATCATCTATAGAAGGAATCTAAATATGCTCTCCTTGATCATCAATCAAAGGAGAATCATACAATTTCAAATTCTCAACATTAACAACTTCATACATTTTCATATAAGGAGGCAAATCTAAATGGAAGGCATTGTTACCAATCTTGTCAATAATCTTGAAAGGACCATATCGAATTGGTTTCAATTTTTTACCTCCTCCTTTAAGCCTCTCCTTACTAATGTAAAGCCAAACTTCATCTCCAACTTGGAAACTGTGATCAACACGATGCTTGTCATGTTTTG
>ML821483.1:164085-184345 GCA_009831015.1 Picea engelmannii
CGGGGCTAAGCCCTGGCCCGACCCCCCGCCACACGTTTCAAATTGCAACTTTAAATAAATATAAGCCCGTATATGTGTTAAGAATCAACGAGCGGACCAATGGCTAGCGGGAGTATGTGAAATCGTTGCATAGACGGAAGGTCCAGGGGTCGAACCCCTCGGCCTCCATTAAATTTTGACAAGCCAAATAATCAACCCATAGCCAGTGAACGGGTGCCACGTGGCAACCCTTCATTGGGCCACGTGGCGCCCTATTATTCGCCCAGTTAAAAGCCACGTGTCAAAATGTGATTCATCCACTGCCAACTAATCAGAACTTGCCACGTCTGCAGTTGCCAAGTCACCATACGGGCGCCTACGTCAGCTGTACAGTCGCCACGTCAGTTGTACGGCCTGCCCAGTCAGCATCCTCTTTTTTTTACCTGTTTGGCTCGGCGAACAGATCGCGATAACTTCTCCATACGGACTCCGTTTGTGAAAGTAAATATACCGCCGGAATCAGGAGAACGAGACGGACGCAATGGCACCATTTTCGTCGCATTCCGAGAACTTTGAAAATTGAGCAAATTTTAGACCCCTGGTCCAGATTCTGATCAATATAATTGAAGACAAGGTACGCTATCTTTAACGCTTTGTATATATAGGGGGGAGAACCCACCAATATTTGAGACTTGAAACTTCCGAAGTCTGGAGTTCCAGATTTCCAATGTGAAATCTTCGTTGTCCGATCATTTGAAGTAGGTTGATCCGTTGGATATCACGAGCCCAGGAGGAATCAAGTTTGAAACTTGAGATTCAAAAAGTGCGGAGTACCAAAGAGATGAGAGTCATCGATCTGTTGGAGGACACTTGTCAGCAGATCGCGAGATCCATGAATTTTTTCGTGGGATTCTTCAGTTTGAGAACTGAGGTTTCCAAACCCCGAAGAACTGAAGTGAATCTGAGCCATCAAATTTGGAGGAGACGTGGAGAGGATCTGTGAGCTCCGGGTAATGTCCCGAAGTGATATTTAGTCGTCAGATTCAGGGAAGACATGGCATGAATCCATGTACTCTAGGTATAGACCCGAAGTAGTCCTCAGCCGTTGATCTAGGGAGGGACACGCATCAAGCGATCACAGCCTTTGGATAAAAGCGTTGGGGAAAGGATGAAGTTTGATATTTGAAATCTCTGAAGTCTAAAACCTGGAGGAGATCTCGACCGTTGATCGAGGGGAGGGTCTCAGGAATGTTGATCTGGGTTGAAAGGTCAAACACCCAAGGTAGAAGTTGTATCGTTGATTGTGAGGATAGGTGTCTTCAGATCACCCACTCTGGAAGATTGAAGTACAGAAGGAGGCGAGGTTTGAGATTTCAAAACCCCGAATTATAGAGAACCACATAGATCAAAACCATTGATTCAAGGGGACAAGTGTTAGCAGATCTTCTTCTCCGAAATATTTCCCTGTAAAGGAAAACAAGGTTTGAAACTTGAGAATTCTAGAGCCTAGAATAATGATTCGACTACAGTCGTCGATCTGGGAGGAGTAAGTCTGAACCATTAATTCCGAGGAATATATGTTGGTCATCCATTTGAAATCACCATCAATATCGTGAGATCGATGGTCATCCCGCATTGCAGGGACAGGAGTTGTGCGGACTTTAAAAAGTCAAGGGCAGGCCACAATCCCTACAGTGGTTTCACCGGGATGACACGTGGAGGCCCGAGGGACATTGAGGGCCCAAAATTTGTTTTTCTTGAAACTGCTTGTGGTCTCGCCCACAATCATGTGGTCATCGCCCAAGGTCACTTTGGAGGAGGGGCCGAGAGAAAAGGCGCTAACGCCCAATACTATGAGATTTTCGCAGAGCGCAAAAGGGAAGGTCGTGGGTGCTAAGAAGCCTATGTAGGGAGCCTAGAGGAACTATGTTTAATAGAGAACAAGACCAGTGGGGTTTCAGAGAGTCAATCGACTCCAAAATCGAAGATCCTAACCGGGACGAAACATAGCCTTTATGAGAGAAGAGGGTATGAACCACAAAGGATGTCAAAGGCGTTCATAAATCACCTTGATTGATATGAGGGAAGAGGATATGCACCTAATGAATATTCACAACGCCCTCCTCTAGTTAGTGGTAGTATTCATAGAGAACTCGAGAAGGTAAAATTTCCTGAGTTCTAGGGTTCCACAGACGGTTTATCCATCTAAGCTTGGTTGGAGTATATGGCAATGTGTTTTTCATTGCATGATTATACCTCCAACATGAAGGTCTGTATGGTGGCTGTTCAGCTGAAAGAGAGTTGGATTATTTGGTGGAAGACATGCTTACCACCACTGAATATGGCCATTGAAGATGTGTCTTGGGAATTGTTTGAGGAACGATTCCAAGAGAGGTACATGTATGATGAGTTTATTGGGTGCCAACTTAATGAGTTCAATGCTCTACGATAGGGCAGTCTTTCAATACCTGAGTATGAGGCTATATTTATGGAGTATCTCAGATATGATCTGCACCTGAACACTGAAAAGTTAAAGGTGAATAAGTTTGGGTTTGGTCTCAAATACAACATTCGTGCTAAGTTGAGGATTCTAATACCTCATACTTTGCATGATGAAGTACATAAGGCTTTTATCACTGAATAAGATTTGAACAATGGGGTTCAAGGTAGGACTCCTTCCAGTTAGATAGGACATGCACCACTTAGAGCACCACAATAGTAGACACTTGTTAGACAGACTTCTGGGCACTATGATACACCCAAAGGAACTGTATTTTCTACACCACTTAGACAGACTACTAGTCAGAGGAGTCCATATAGAGAATCACCGTAGTAGAAACCACGTCATCCTCAAAAACAACATCGGTATAGATATGTTTCATAGAAAATATCGGGGCGTCAGAGACCTAGACCAACAAATTCTTCCTTGAGAACTAGGAGCACCGACCCTAAGAACGAATGTTGGAATTGTGGAGAACCCCACTATTAAAGAGATTGTCCTATTGAGAAGGAAAGAGATATTGGATCAACAGGATAGATGAGAGCGGGGTATTTGGGAAAGGCCCATAGGATTCATGCAACAATGAATAATCGTCAGGCTGAGCATCAGTCTACAGTACTTGAGACTTTAGGTATGATATCATATCAATTGTTTAGTATTTTTATAGATCCAAGAGATAATGGGAGTTTTATATCTAGTGATGTGCTCAAAATAATTAAGGTGAAGGTAGTCAAACAAGTTGATTTTAGTCTTTATATATGTAGAATTGGCATCAGGAGCCAAGCAAAAAGTTGGAGGAAATGTTAAATATTATAATATTAATTTGGGTGAATTCGTCACAAATGTAAACCTTTTTGTCACAACCTTGGGATCTTACTATGTTGTGTTTGGAATGGATTGGTTAGAATTGCACGACGCGATACTTAACTGTAAGACGAAAACATTAAGCTTAATTGATGATTTGGGACAAAACATAGTAATTGTAGGGAAAAGCCAAGGAGTGTCCCTAAGATTTATTACTTCCCTACAAGTGAAGAAAAATATGCCAAAGGATTTAATATGTATGCCATTTAATCCCTTAATGAAAAAGGTGACACAAAAATATTATAAGACTTTCTGGTAGTATCGAAGTTTGTTGATTTTTTTCCTAAAGAACTGTTGGGTAAACCACCAAAAAAAGAATTGGAATTTACTACAGACTTAAAACCTGGAACAAAACCAATTGCTAGAACACCATATCGGATGTTGTAACCTAAATTGCAAGAGTTAAATATGAAATTAAAAGAGTTATTATATTTGAGACTTATACATCCAAGTGTATCACCATGGGGTGAACCAACAATTTAATTTGTAAGAAAGAAGGACAGATTGTGGAGGCTTTGCATTGACTATCGTCAATTAAACAAAGCCATGATCAAGAATAAGTACCCATTACCTATAATTGATAACTTATCTGATCAAATGAAGGAGGTGACTATATTTTCAAAATTTGATTTGAGATCGGGATATCACAAGTTGCAAAGCAAAGAGGAACATATTTCTAAAACAATGTTTAAGACAAGATTTGGACATTGCGGATTTACTGTATTACCATTTGGATTGACAAATTTCGTTGGTGTATTCATGAGTTTAATGAATGGGGTGTTCTGTGAGTACTTGAACAAGTTCGTACAAGTATTTATTGACGATATTTTAATTTACTCTTGGACAAAAGAGGAGCACGATGAACATATAATTTCTGACACATTTGGGACAAGTTTTCTTTTTATCAGTCGAAGATTCACTATTTGGGACACATTATTTCTATAGAATGTATCGTTGTGGATCCAATGAAGGTAGAGGTTATTATGAAATGGCCAACACTGAAGAACGTGCAATAAGTATGTAGTTTTATGGATTTAGCAGGTTACTATTGACACTTCGTTTAAGGATTTTCAAAAATATCAAATCCAATTACGGAATTTCAAAACAAGAATAATAAATTTATATGGTCATAGAAATGCGCTAAAGCATTTCAGAAGATTAAAGAATTACTAACAACAACAACGATATTGAAAGTTCCAGATATGGAAAAATAATTCTTGGTATGCACGGATACATCTGAGGTATTGGGCGGAGTATTAATGCAAGATGGTCCAGTTGTAGCATATGTTTCAAGGAAACTAAGAAGGAATGAAGAGAATTACGCAACACATGAATTGGAATTATTAACAACTTTTTATGCCTTACGAGTTTGGATACATTACCTTATTGGATGGAAATTCGAGTTGAAAACTGATCATAGTGGATTGCAACACATTTTTACTTAGAGTGACTTGAACGCGTGACAAAGACGTTGGTCAAAACTTTTAATTGAGTATGATTTTTAGATCACGTACATTAAAGGAACAATTAACAAAGTAAAAGATGCATTGAGTTAGATACCATGCATTTTCTTAGTAATACCACTAAAGATGATTCCTCGAGAAAATATTTTGGCATTACAGATTGATGACGACTGGTACAAGGAAGCAAAAGACAATATCAGATAAGATACCACGATGATACCTAGATATAAGGGTTATACTTTAGACAGTGACGAATTATTAAGATATAATGGAAGAATTTATGTACCACCAAATGAAGAAATGAGAAATTTAATTTTGAACGAAGCTCATCGAGAAATGTAGATGGCTCATCCAGCAGTCACGAAAATGAAGGTTGATCTTAAACCATTATTATTTTGGAAGGAAATGAAGAATGATATAGTTAACTATGTGGCTAAATGTCTTGAATATCTGCAAGTGAAGGTTGGACATAGACATCCAACGAGATTATTACACCCACATGTGATTCCTAAATCGAAATGGGAAGTTATATTGATGGAATTTATTGTTGGATTTTCATTGACGATAAGGAGACATGATTATATCTTTGTAGTTGTCTACACTTTGATGAAGAGTGTGCATTTTATTCTAGTTCATATGACATATCAAGCACTTGACATAACTATAATTTTTGTTAATGAAATTGTGATATTTCATGGTGTACCGAGAAAGATAATATATGATCGAGGATCGGTATTTACTGGACATTTTTGGACTACTTTCCAAGAGGATTTAGGCATGCAATTAAATTTTAGTACCGTATATCACACGGAAACCGATGGAAAAATAGAAATAATGAATCAAATTTTAGAATATATGCTTTGAATTTATGTGATGGATCAACACAAATGATGGGAATAATTTTTACCATTGGTATAATTTGTGTACTACTATAGTTATCAGAGTTCGATAAATATGGAACCTTTTGAGTTTCTATACGGATGACTGTGTCAGACACCTTTGAGTTGGGATCGAATAGAGGATAGGATCCTGGTGGGACCAAAAGTGATTAAGGAAATGGAAGATTAGATGCAATCCAAAAGGAAAATGATTAAGGAAGCACAAGACTGACAAAAGAGTTATGCAGATGTGCATTATATAGACCATAATTATGAGGTTGGGGATAACATTTTCTTGTGGGTGAAGCCGCATAAGAGTTCAATTAAGTTTGGAAAGGGTGCTAAAATATCTCCAAGGTTCGTGGGACCTTTTGAGGTTGTTGAAAAGAAAGGACCTGTGGCTTACCGACTAACCTTACTTGATTCTTTGAGGCGTATGCACGATGTGTTTCATGTTTCAGTTTTACGTCGTTATGTTTCACATCTGTCACATGTTATTAAATTGATTTCATTGCAGGTATCGGATGAGGGTTCTCTCATAGCAAAGCCAATCCTCATACTTGACCATCACACTTGACATCTATGGCGTTGATTGGTCAATCGGGTCAAGGTCCAATGGGATAGTTATAGTCCACATTCTTCCACTTGGTAGGACGCACATGATATGCATCATCAGTTTATATATATATATATATATATATATATATATATATTATTAGTAGCTATATTTATTGTTTTCATTATTAGATAATACAAACTTTGGGACGAAGTTTAAAACAAGAGGGGGTGTATGTAACCTCCATACTTTTACTAACCACATTTTCATAACACTAATTATTATTTGAGGACACTTGCGTGCAAGAGATCCGAATAAACATGGTACATTATGATTAGATGTTTTGGTTTATGAGTTTATGATATGATTGAGTATTGAAATTTCATATGTTATTATTATTGATCTATAGCATTGACATGTATTATGATGAGGTTTCCTTAGTGTGCAGTAAACCTCATTCTCCATGAGATATAGAATGTTAATGACAACCCATCTATTTTGGTCATATCATTAGAACTCACCTTCTTGTGACAAATACATATTCCTAACATATGAGAAACATGCATTTTGTAATGGTGTGTTTATTGAATTTATAAGTGAAATATAAATACTTATTATTTAATATGGTGCAAGGTTGTGTTTATTGAATGTAGAAGTATTGTACCTTGTATGGTGCACATTCACATATATACACTTATTATTTAAATATTAGATCGAGAGGTGCATATTGCTCGAATTTGAAAAGATAAAATATATGATCTATAATCATTATATAATTATTTAATTTGTGATTTTATTATATAATTATTGCATGTTGCTTTCTACATCTTAATATGAAAGATGTTTAAAGAATATTTTAATGTTTAAGTATGAGGGAGATGTGCAGTTTCTTTAATGTTTAATATGGAGTTGACATGTAACATTTAAAATAATATTAATAATAAGAAAATTATTTCAATATAAATCATAAATAAAATATTTTAATATATACATTAAGTAAAATATTTCAATATAAACTCTATCTCTCTCTATATATAAAGTTGATATTCAAATATTTTCTTAAAGTAAATAATTGTTTAATTAAAGACACTTTGTACACTTAAGTATGAGGGAGATGTGTAATTTCTTCCATGCTTAAAATATAAATATTAATAAAATATATATATATTTCAATATCGACCACAAATAAAATAATTCAATATCCATTTTAAGTAAAATAATTCCATGATAGGTGTTTTCTACAAGATGTCTAATTCCTTCAATACTTAATATGGAGTTGACTAGTGACATTTAAAAAATATTAATAACAAAATATTATATATATATATAACAATTTTAATTTTTTCTTAATGTTTTTTTAGTATAGAAATACAATTTTAAATAAATTGAAGTAATCTTTTACCTTTTTAAGGTTTAATAGATGAATTGGTCTCAATGAACTTTAATCATCATCATTTCTATGCCCAAAAATATTGAGAAAAAAAGTTAAAATTGTTATATATATACTTTTTGAAAGAAAGTTAAAATTATTATATATATATAATAATTTTAACTTTTTTCTAATTCCTTTTGAGCATTGAGAAATATAGTGTAGATTCATGAATCTTAATTTCCTATCTACTATGCTATGAGCGGGAAATGAGAAAATTGAGGAAAAACTTATACATGTAAGGATTTAATCCCCTTAATGCATGATAAATTCAGACTAAAAATGGATACTAAGTCATCAACTTACATGTGATATAAGATTACAAGGTCTACGGAAATAGGAATGGATACAATGCATGAAGCAAAATAAAAAATAAAAGGAGATCAATATGTATATAGTAAGATATTTGTACAGTGGTCATTCAACTTATGAAGTCGTAAGTATTGTTTTTTATATATATATATATATATATATAATTAATTAAATTTGTAAAAAGCTAAGTTAAAAGGGTTTGTTGAAATTATTTTTCTTCACAATTAGCAATTGAATTTAAATCTACATAGGAAATTGTTCTCTATATTGGAAAAAAAAAACCTGACTTCTCTTTGCATTTTGGATTTTTTTATAGTCGTTTCTTCTTAAGACAAAGGTGTGAAGTGATATTCTATGTATAATGTTGAAAGTTGTGGGTTGGCCTCCTTTGTAACGTCAAAATATTTTCCCTTTGTTAAGGCTATCCAAGCTAAATCGTTAATTTGAGATTTTCCTCAATTGGTGTTAAGGATTCTTTAATTTTAGTGTCTGATATTTTTTCTTTGCAAGGATAAGGAAGCTATAGTTTTTGTATTTTAGTATTAAAGATTAATTTTGTATGGGTAAAGGTGATAGAGAAACATGGTATGATTTACAAATGAAATGGAAAATGAAAAGGTATATGGTCATTATGGACATAATTGGATTTTTTATGGACATAATTGGATTTTTTATGAAGCTATGGGTGTCAAGTTTCAACCCAAGTTTAGAACCACTATCAAAGATCATAATTTTCATAAGAATGAATAGCTAACCTCCCTCTTGAATAATAGAGATCTAGGTCTTTTTTGGCCATTGATAATGCCTAGGGTAGGTTTATCAACCTAGGTCCAAAGCCAAAAGTGATGTTGCATTTTATGTTGATTTTAGTAAAGGGATTTTTAATAAAATTGTGTTGGAATGAAAGATTGATTGCATGATACAACCAATGGAAAATGAGAAAATTTCTTTGTAGCGTATGTTTTCATTCTAGCATGGACATGTGTTAGATTTTGCTTGAAGGAAAAGGTTCATCGAGATAAAAAGTGGAAGAATAACAAATCCTCATGATGGAATGACTTGATATGAAATTTTGATTAGGTGGCATTGGAAATGGCTCCAGAGGCACCTAAGACAGTAACTCTTGTCAATGACTTTGCAACATCCTATAAGAGGAGTGATATAGATATTCATATAGTTATGAATCAAGGGGTAACTCCTCTATCACTAATCTCATCTATTCATTGCTCCTTTAAAAAGAGGAAGTGGAGGCATGATTGGGATAACTTAGACCATGAAAGGGAATTGGTCCCTTTGACCCCATCATATTATACACATAAATTAGCATGATTAGAATCTCCATCAATCTCTAATGAGTTTATGAGTTGGACCCAAAAAAGGACGAAAAAAGGGAGAAATGGAATAACATTAGTACATGTGATTTGTAGCTAGCGTTTTAAGAGTAAGGATATCCCTCTATGAATATTGTAAAGAATACAAGTAAACATGCGTCCTTTGATAGAAAAAAATCATAGTTGGACATTTAGACATAGATATAGAGTTAAAATTGAATATATAACATTAGATATATGATCCGGATTTATGAGTGAAACAAAATAAATAATAGACTGAAGACAAAAAAACAGAGATATGGAGAACAAAAATAGGTATCTAGTGAACCATAACTTCTATTGAATAAATAAAATAGGATGAAACTATAAAACTGCAGAATTGAAAACAACTTGCTCGAATGGTGGTAGCTATCTCTGAGAAGAGATGTGGCTGCTATGTGCATCTGTTTAAGAAGAATGATTGCAATGAGGCTCTAGAGGCCTATTGGCCCTTGACCAAGTTTTGGGAGATCCTTGGTCAAGTTTGACCTATTTTGGGACTTCGACAGCCTGTTGAAGACAGAGCGCAAGATGAAGTAGAGATCGCGGGATCTTGGCCCCTTTTTGGGTCATTTTTGGGATTTGGAAATATGTAACGGGAATGGGATATCGACCCATGGGTTTACCCATGTTTAGGCCTATTTTGTAAAGTATAAATAGATGTCCAGACAATGTAAGGAGTGGGGAATAGGAATCTATGTGATGTAAGGTCGATAAGTTAAGTGCTAAGTGAAATTGCTCTATGCATATTGTGAGAAATTGCAAAGCTAAGTGCAAGTGGTTGTGATAGACTGTGGAAGGCTTTGTGTTGTAACAAAAGGAACAAGGATCTTGCGAGTTGCGCAGATCTTCTATCCTATGCAGAGTAGGGGTTTTGTGGATCTGTGCATGTAGATGACTTATTGAAGATAATAAAGAAGAAGAGTTGGTGGACGTAGCCCCAGGGTTCTGCTCTGTGCGATGCTTTGATGTATTTATGTGTTATTTGTTGAGTGCTTGATATAGATATATAGATAGATTTTCTTATGCTTTGTTTTTATGATGAATTTGGACATTAGATCTGATATAAGTGAATGTGATTAGTGCTTGAATCTGATAGGTTCTTAAATACATTAGATCAGGGTAAATGTTGTGATGCTCGGTTTTCTCTGTGGAGTAGATATTGGTTAAATAATAATGAACTGACAGTGCTAAGTTCTCTATTAAGTATTATAATCACATATATGTGTCCCAACTAAGGTTGTAGACACCTGAGTCCTGCAACCACCCCTGCCTCTACCTTGGGTGATACTTCATCTACTTCGCAGGTGTTGCCGAAAGTGCCGATAGTTAGGGTTTTTTTGGTGCGTTGTTGTAGCGTTGAACCCTGGGTTTTCCCCTATGCCAACAAATGGCTCCATTGTCGGGACCTAAAACTATGATTGTTGGGAACTGAGGAAGAAGAAGCTCTATGCAAAGATCTGACCTGACATTATGGAAGCTCTGTGCATAGATCTGTTTCTCTAGTGTGCAGTACTCTACTTAGTCTGAAAACTCTGTGCTTTGATAAAGGTAAAAGTGAGACTTTTTATTAAAAGAGGTAAGATCTGAAATCTCGGTGCTCCGATAAAGGTAGGAATAGTGGAAAGTTCTAGATCTTAAAGCTTCGTGCTCTATATAAGTAAGATATGTGGAAATTTTTGTTTCGACAGTATGTATCTAGGTATGTTTGATAGATTCTATCCTAACTTGAAAACTAGGGTATTAATAGATGAAAAAATATTTGATATGAGTAGATCTAATAAGAATAGTGAAAAATATGTTATCCCTATGCATAGAAAGAATGTTTGGATTAATGAGTGTATGCGGGACCCTAGAAATAAATGCTTGTAGGTTAGCTACCACGATCCTAGTGCGCAGTACAAGAAATGTTGGGGATCATTTAAAAGAAAGAGAGGATTGGCACTCTGTTACAATTGCAGAAGACTGGGACATCTTGCTAAGGAATGCCCTAGAAGAAGAACTAGTTGTATTTTTTGCAAAGCTATGAACCATGAAGTATTGGATTGCCCTAGAATGATCGCTAAGCTTGAAGAAATGAACATGAAACAAGAAAACCCTAAGGCAGATCTAGAAACTAAGATTATGGAAGAACCCTAGAAAGAATGAGAAAAATTATTGCTACATATAAAAGAAACCCTAAATGACCACCAGCATGTCAGATTGTCAGAGATCTTCAAAGAAAAGGGATGCCTTGAAGCGAGAATAGGAGACTTCGACATTGACTGTGTTCTAGATGAGGAAACAAAGGTGAATATCATGACAGAGAGAACTTGAGAAGCTATAGGGAGGCCTGCTATGATTCCTTCATTACGAGGGATAGGACTATTCAAGGGAAAGCTGGTAAACTTACGTGGAAATCTCACCCGGATACCTATGACTGTCAATAGCGCTTCAACAGAAGAAGATTTTGAGATCATTAAATTTATTGAGGAGAACGCACCATTTACCATGCTACTAGGAAAACCTTGGATTGAAAGAGATCAAGCCATAAGGAAAGAAGAAGAAGAAGCTTTAGAGCATAAGAAGCAAGAGTTAAAAGAATTCATGACTAGAAGGATCGCACACTTGATTGAAGAATAGAAGAACATATCAAATCTATTTAACATCAGAGACCTGGATTTCGAAGTTGCAAGAACACTAGAAGACCCATAGAATATTGAAGTACCTATTCCAGATAAAGAAGAAGGATCACCCTCGAAACTTAGGAAAGAATCTCAACAATGCGAAGTAACTATGACAAAAGAAGATATGGATCGGAATGGAAAAAGGCATGTTGAGACGAATCTCACTGGGAAGAAGGCTAGAAAGCTAAGTAAGAAGAGAGCCAAGATCAAAAAGTTGCAGAAGGTTCTAGAAGGAACCTCACCGAAGGAAAATTTTCAAAATGGGAGCTTCATCGGGATATCAGAACAACGTCACATGGCACTTCGCCATGGCGAAGAAACATAGCCATTGGGGAGATTATAACCATTAGAACAATGCTCTGAACGAGTAGAAAGACATGTATGGACATACAACTCACCATCCGACCGTTGGGACCGTGCCATAATGGACATAACAGAGTTAATGAAGGATTCATACCCGTTGAAAGCAACCCGTTGTTGAGTTACCTTCTTATCCTATCGCACCATGCACCGAGAACACTTTTTCCAATCGTGAATTTAAGCTTGTAGACTTGTTGATTTTACACAGTGGTCATTGCACTATTTCCTTCTGTCCTATTGTAGTGTTTAAGTTACCCTCCAAACCTGAGATTGTTAACCCCGAGTGTGTATGTCAGACGAGTTGAGCGTTGCAGAGAGGGTTGTTGAAGAAGTTCTGATCGACCTGATGAATGAAAGAGTCATGTTGATGTCTACAGGTGTACAAGAATAGTTGACGAGAGGGTTTCCAGCCTCTCCTTCCACTACTCATGGAGTCAGACCATACCGGCCAGCAGATGAAAAGAGAACCAAGTACAGGGATGATCTAGTGAATGCCAAATTGATCCCGAGTATATTACCTGCCTATATTCCACCTCTGAGCGGCACAGTAAATCGAGACAATGTGCCCAGATATTTCGAATACACCTTGGTTACGACGTACCTCCCAAAGGGGATACGTGTAGTTCGAGTAGACCAAGATAAGATTGCAGAGTTGAAGTTTAACGACTTCAACCTTGGATATCGCAAAGTATATAACATGCTCGCCCCACATAGGTACCTAACCATAACTAAGGGGGAAAATTCGAAGATAATCCCCCAGTCATGGACTATGAGCCTCACGCAGAGCACCCTACTGAATGTCATGAAGATTCCTCACTTCAGATGACACCAGGAAGTGAATGCATCTGTTAAGCTACTGTTGTCTTGTTACCGTGGCGGTTATTTGTGGCTAAACCATCGTATAACGGTTGATCCGACATTGATCAATCGGATCATGAGCTTGAGTATGCCAGGACCTGATCCACAAGATTTTTACCCCAGAAAAGCCATGGATCGTGCTCTAGCACAGAGGATCAAGGACACTTATGGCGATGTTAAGAAGGGAACATGAGGCTACAAGGTATATTCTATATAGAGTGACGCAATGCACCTCACCTGTCAATTAATTGCAGGGAAGTTAGTACAAAATAACCAACCTACACAAGTCACCATTTTTGTAGTCGACCTCACAGGGAAGTGCGCGGAAGGCCTTCAGATGAACTGGGCGAAGTACCTAATGAAATAGTTGGAACTCGACTATAGAGAAGCACAAGATCAAGGATATGAATTTCATTTCAGTTGGCTCTTTATCCTTATAGATTTTATTTCCTGGGAGTTGCTGGAAGGTACGACCTTCCCGGACATTGAGCGTTTTGAATCACTGGTCGTGAAGTTCAGTACACTGTGGTACTCAAGCAACATGAATAAACAGTGGAAGTCAAATGTTGTTTTCCATACCTACTACAATTATCTGAAGATAATCATACATTCGGAGCCTCGCATGACCCCAAACACTCTACATCGGTTCCAGCCTTCGATGAAGTTCAGCACAGAACTGCATTTTATTTACATCACAACGTGCACCGACGAACACAAGCAACAGCTTCAGTCCTACTATAAGCTGGCGGAGGAGGACTTGGAGGAGATCACAAAGGACTGGTTAGTGGACCTCCTTATTCCAGAAGACCCTGCGGAGATATCCGACATCGACAGCCCAGAAACTGCACAGGATACACCAGGACCTAGCAGAACAAAGAAGACCAAAGAGGTCCAAGATATAGACAATCCATCCGTGAAGACTGCTTCCATATCACCAGAGCAAGGAGGTGATGGTGAAGATTTGAATAAAAAATAAGTCGAACAGAAGCAAGGAGATGAGGTTGATGCCCTGAAGAAGAGGAAAGGTTCCCCTCTGAAACCTTCATCCCGAAAGAAATAGAAGGCTACCATGACCAAGATGAAGACCATTCTCACCTCCGATGACTTTGACTTCCTCATAGAAGCCATGTAAGATGCTTCACTAGAAATAGCAGAGAAACAAGAAGCAAAGCAAGAAGAGATGTACGATCGAATTGAGACTAAACTCTAAGGGGAACAATAGGCCCTACAGTCTAATTGCGCAGTCTCCACTACGCCAGGAGAGCCAAAATTGGGAGATGAGCCAACTCAACTCCACCGCCTAGCTGATACAGTCGAAGCTCGCCTTCGACGAGCACGGGGAGAAACAGAGCAAGCCACCCAGGCTTTGACTCAAGTATAAGGACTACTCATAGAGCAATGTAGTGTTGCAGAAAAGGAAAAACTTTCTCTCCAAGTGAAGTTTGATGAAGAAAAATAACAACTACAGTAAGAAAAGGAGTAGTTTCTTGCAGAGCAACTCAAAGTAAAAGAAGTGATCAACAGAGAACTTCACTCTGTGACAGTCTTACAAATCAAGGCAGAAGACCAAGTTTCACAGCAGGTGAACCAGATCACAGAATCCATTCAATAGCTACAACAACGCATAACATATTTGGAGCTATGCACTGTACCTAAGACCCCACAAGATGTAAGAGACCAAAGAGAAGAAACCACCTGGAGCGCAGTTGAAAGGCTAAATCTTGTTACCTTGGATTGTAAGAAACTTACCGATCGCAGAGACCAGACTTATGAACAACTCACAAAGAACCCAGAATTGAAGGCACTAGAGTCGTAGCTCCAAGAGGCAAAGTATCAAGCCGAAAAGATACAGGCACAACTGAAGTCCCTATCAGCTATGGAAAGAATGAAGTGATCCCAAGAGAAGTGGACCGACCAACAACAAATCCATACTATCCAAATAAGAGTTATGGAAGTAACTCATAGGCTCCAACCCGTACAAGACAAGGCCTATCAATTGTTTACAGAGGTAGAAGGCCAAGGAGAAGAGCTAGAGAAGATTGTCACTATAGCTAAAAATCATCTAGAAGGACCTATCAACGATGCAGTCATCCAAGAGTTCATTGAATAGGAGGTTGTAGCACAACAACAATTCGAAGCAGCTCGAGCCAAGATCGAGGTGTTCAACACAAAACTAGTCAGACCAGAGTGACTCAGGACGAGTCATAGGTGAGTGTTGGGGGCTTGTTGTCCCTTGACCAAGTTTTGGTAGATCCTTGGTCAAGTTTGACCTATTTTTGGAATTCGATAGCCTGTCAAAGATAGAGCGCAAGACAAAGTAGAGATCGCAGGATCTCAGCCCCTTTTTGGGTCATTTTTTGGATTTGGGAATATGTAACGGGAATGGGATATCGACCCATGGGTTTACCCATGTTTACACCTATTTTGTAAAGTAAAAACGAATGTTTAGGCAATGTAAGGAGTGGGTAATATGAATCTATGTGATGTAAGGTCGATAAGCTAAGTGCTAAGTGAAAGTGATATGTGCATAATGTGAGAACTTGCAGAGCTAAGTGCAAGTGGTTGTGACAGACTGTGGAAGGCTTTGTGTTGTAACATAAGGAAGAAGGATGTGGCGAGTTGTGTAGATCTTTTGTCCTATGCGGAGTAGGGTTTTTGTGGATCTGTGCATGTAGATGATTGATTGAAGCTAATAAAGAAGAAGAGTTGGTGGATGTATCCCCAGGTTGGGGATGAACCACATAAATACTGTGTTATTCTGCTCTTTGCAATGTTCTGATGTATTTATGTGTTATTTGTTGAGTGCTTGATATAGATAGATAGATAGATCTTTTTATGCTTTGTGCTTATGATTAATATACATGTTAGATATGATATAAGTGAATGTGCTTAGTGCCTGAATCTGCTAGATCTGATTGAGTTCTTTATGCTAAGTGCTTAAATACATTAGATCAGGGTGAATGCTACGATGCTCTGTTTTCTCTGCAGAGTAGATATTGGTTAAATAATAATGAACTGACAGTGCTAAGTGCTCTATTAAGTATTATAATCACAGATATGTGTCCCAGCTAAGGTTGCAGACACCTGGTTCCTGCAACCACCCCTTCCTCTCCCTCGGGTGAGACTTCATTTGCTTCACATGTGTTACTGAAAGGGTCGGTAGTTAGGGTTTTTTTGGTGCATTGTTGTAGCGTTGAACCCTAGGTATGCCCCTGTGCCAACAAAGCCTTTTTAACATTATTCATGAATGCCAAAACCATAGACATCCAAAAACCTAACCCTAGAGGATGAAACAACAAAAGTTATGTGTGTCTCGATGGGTAATTTGGTACCTCAACTTCCCTGGGTCATAACTTTTGCATACAACCTTCATTTTAGGCGCGTGATAGCCCATTGGAAAGGTATTTTGAAGATAGTGGATTTAGTGAGATTGTTTTCCAACAGTGACCAGAGACTCCACCAAATGTGTTGAGGAACCTCTTGTCCCGATTGGATATCATGTTCTATGGTATCCCAAAATGGACCCACACTCGTTCGAAGAAGATATTGGTAGTATCTGTTGCTATGATGCTCTTCTTGAAGGCTATGAGAATGGCCATCTTTGAAAACTGATAAACCACCAAAAATATACAATCATTTCCTTTCTTGGTGGACAGAAGGCTAGACATGTAATCCACCGAGATGGATTTCCAAGGCCTCTCAGGAGTAGGAAGAGGAGTGTATAAGCATTGCCTCTTGATGGTTGGCTTGGCAATGACACATGCAGTGCAATATATGATATAGTTGTTGATGTCCTATCCATGTTTTGGCCAATAAAAATGTTTCTGTAGAATGACCATAGTTTTTTCCACACCAAAATGTCATGCCATCTGACTGTAGTGAGTTTCCAAAATCATATTTTCATGCTTTCTTGTAGGAACACAAAGGTGGCCTAGATGGCATAACAATCCATCTTGAATGTGAAAATTGGTGACATTCATGCATGTACCCAAGAGTTGATAGGTGGTAGCGAAGTCAGGATCTTGCTGATAAATTTGGGGCCACTCAGATGCCTCATGACCATAGTAATGGAGCACGGTGGTGAGTGCAGCCATGGGAGTTCGATTGAGGCAGTCAGTGACATGATTTGTGCTCCATGTCTTATACTTGATGTTGAGATGGAACTGTTGCAGGTATGTGGACCACTTCTAATGGCAGTCATTCTGAAACTTCCCCTGTATCTGCATGAACTGTAGAGGCTTGTGATCAGTGTGGATGATTGTCTCCTTTCCCATAATGTAATGTTTCCATTGATGGAAGGTTTGTACAATGGAATACATTTCCTTGTCAAAGGTGGGGTATTTACGGATAGTATCTGAGAGTGTCGCACTATGGTATGCTATCGGATATCCATGCTGAGTGAGAACTACACCTACAACATAGTCAGATGGATCAATATCAATATCGAATGGTTGTTGCAGATCAGGTAAGGAGAGTACTGGAGCTAAGCACACACGATGCTTTAGATAATTAAATGATCTTTGTTGTTCCTTCCCCCACGCAAATGTTTCCTTTCCACCTCCCTTCGTCACTTGGCTGAGGGCCCATGCAATATGGGAGAATCCCAACATGAACCGTTGGTAGAAGTTGGCAAGTCCCAAGAAGCTCCGAAGCTCGGTTATTGTGGTCGAGGTTGGTCAGTCAATGATGACTTGGATCTTAGTTGGATCCACATGTACCCCATGTTCATCAACAATGTAGCCCAAGTATTGGACCCTGTTCATGCCAAAGGATCATTTTTCCAAGTTGGCATATACTTTTGCTGCCGTAGAGTGCTCAAAACCTGTTGAATATGTTGCATGTGCTCCTCCCAAGTTCTATTGAAGATGAGGATGTCATCTAGATATACCACTAAAAACGAGTTGGTGAAGGGTCTCAATACATCATCCATCAACCTCATGAAATTTGTTGGTGCATTTGTTAGGCCAAAGGGATTGACTAGCCATTCAAAGAGACCTTCTTTAGATTTGAAAGTTGTCCTCCATACATCAACTGGTTCGATGGGAATCTGGTGTTAGCAAGACTTTAGGTCAATCTTTCTGAAGAACTTTTCTCCCTTGAGTTGGTCAAGAAGGTCATAAATTCAGGGAATTGGGTACCAGTTCCTTACTGTGGTTTTTTTAATTCTCTGTAATCAATGCAAATCTGCCAAGTCTCTTCTTTCTTCTGCACCAATACAATTAGCCTTCCGAAGGGGGAGGAGTTGGATATGATGTTCCCGTTTTGAAGTATCTCTTGTATCTGACACTTTATTTCATCATTTTCCATTAGCGAGTGACAATAAATTGGTACATTATGCAAAGGTGCACCGGGGGTTAGATCAATTGGATGTTTGAATTAGAAGTGTGTCGATACCCCTATGGGTGAAGAGAATATGTCTCTATACTCTTTCAACGATTCCATCCACTTAATTTTTTTTCAACGAGAGGCTCTGTGTATAGGTCACATATGTGGCGGTGACCTTCTGCTTACTGTTAGCATGGATCACAAAGAAGACGAACTTTCAGGTCTGTGAAATGACCTTACTACATTGCTTAGCAGAGATTAAAGAAATTGTGGTAGGCAACACTACCTTTGGTATCCTGTATAGTTGTATACCCAAAGTAATAATAACACTATGAGGTCTAGACTCATACACAACTTTTCGCTTCTACAAATATGGTTGTCCTAAAATAAAATCTCAAACTTAAAGGGGAGAAATATCACACAATACCTCATCTTTGAAGGGCTTGATGTCGTAGGAAAGATGACACTGTTGGTTGATGCAAATATCTCTTCCTTGGCGAAGCCAGCCAATGGTGTAGGGTTGCGGGTGCAGGTTCAATGGCAAGTCCAACTGCTTGATGAACTTTGCTGAGATCATGTTCTTCTGACTAACTCTATCGACAATGAAATAAATCGGAGCCCCCTTTACCCACATCTGTGAGTGAAAGAGGCGTTCCCCTTCCTCTGGTTCTTTTGGTTCCCTTGGTTGGAATTTGGTAGGAGAGACAATGGAACTAGGTTTGACATCGATAATCTACTTCCCTCCTTTTCGATTTGATTCAGAGTCGGAATCTGCCTTTGACTCAGAAGCTTTCAGCTCGTCCACCAGTTACTGCTTGGAGCAACATTCTTCAGTGTTGTGACAAGGGATTTTATAGTATTCACACCACTTTCCCGTGCCCTTCTTCGACTTCTCATTACCCTTCTTGTGTTGCGGTTTGGAATGGTTTTCCTGAGAGTGTCCATCTTTTCTTTGTCCCTTGTTTTGTGGGTTGGGGTTTCCTTTTTCCTGTTTTGGCTGTGAGGAGTTTGTAGATCCAAACTCTCACCTCTTCTGCTTAAATTTATGCTCGATCTTGACAACATATCTATAAGCCATACCCAATGATGTGATGTCCAAAAACTCCATTTATCTTTGAATGTATCTATGTAGACAACAATGGTATTTGGGCACCAGATGTAAGTCAGATTCTTTGATACCCAATTTCATTTGCAAGGTATGGAAAATATTGGTGAAATATGGTACTGTTTGGTCCCTTTCCTGACACAGGGTGGTCCATCTTGTGTATTGGTCCTCATAGCTTCCAAGAAGGTAGTAATATTCTTTAATGGAATCCTTGAACGAATCCCATTTAGGGGTGACCACAAATATTGCAAATTCCCCTATGGCCCTTTTCTTAGAGTAAGTATCATACTAGTCCTTAACATGGGGGACAACCTTGAGGAGTGAAAAAGTAATCTTTTCCTTATTTGAAAAATTGTGGACCGAAAAATACCCTTCGAGTAGATTCAACCATTTATCTATAGCATCTGCATATATTAGTCCTTCAAATAATGGAATATCAACATTTACTTGTACCTTGAAGGGGATTTCATGGCCACTTGATGAAGATGTGTCTCCTGTGGGTAGTTTTCGAAGGATCTGTGCAAAGTTGTCCATAATTTCATTCCTTTGTCCCACAAGGGATTCCTCGAGCAACAATTTAAAAGGATCTCCTACT
>ML821483.1:195902-210693 GCA_009831015.1 Picea engelmannii
AGATGTGCAGTTTCTTTAATGTTTAATATGGAGTTGACATGTAACATTTAAAATAATATTAATAATAAGAAAATTATTTCAATATAAATCATAAATAAAATATTTTAATATATACATTAAGTAAAATATTTCAATATAAACTCTATCTCTCTCTATATATAAAGTTGATATTCAAATATTTTCTTAAAGTAAATAATTGTTTAATTAAAGACACTTTGTACACTTAAGTATGAGGGAGATGTGTAATTTCTTCCATGCTTAAAATATAAATATTAATAAAATATATATATATTTCAATATCGACCACAAATAAAATAATTCAATATCCATTTTAAGTAAAATAATTCCATGATAGGTGTTTTCTACAAGATGTCTAATTCCTTCAATACTTAATATGGAGTTGACTAGTGACATTTAAAAAATATTAATAACAAAATATTATATATATATATAACAATTTTAATTTTTTCTTAATGTTTTTTTAGTATAGAAATACAATTTTAAATAAATTGAAGTAATCTTTTACCTTTTTAAGGTTTAATAGATGAATTGGTCTCAATGAACTTTAATCATCATCATTTCTATGCCCAAAAATATTGAGAAAAAAAGTTAAAATTGTTATATATATACTTTTTGAAAGAAAGTTAAAATTATTATATATATATAATAATTTTAACTTTTTTCTAATTCCTTTTGAGCATTGAGAAATATAGTGTAGATTCATGAATCTTAATTTCCTATCTACTATGCTATGAGCGGGAAATGAGAAAATTGAGGAAAAACTTATACATGTAAGGATTTAATCCCCTTAATGCATGATAAATTCAGACTAAAAATGGATACTAAGTCATCAACTTACATGTGATATAAGATTACAAGGTCTACGGAAATAGGAATGGATACAATGCATGAAGCAAAATAAAAAATAAAAGGAGATCAATATGTATATAGTAAGATATTTGTACAGTGGTCATTCAACTTATGAAGTCGTAAGTATTGTTTTTTATATATATATATATATATATATAATTAATTAAATTTGTAAAAAGCTAAGTTAAAAGGGTTTGTTGAAATTATTTTTCTTCACAATTAGCAATTGAATTTAAATCTACATAGGAAATTGTTCTCTATATTGGAAAAAAAAAACCTGACTTCTCTTTGCATTTTGGATTTTTTTATAGTCGTTTCTTCTTAAGACAAAGGTGTGAAGTGATATTCTATGTATAATGTTGAAAGTTGTGGGTTGGCCTCCTTTGTAACGTCAAAATATTTTCCCTTTGTTAAGGCTATCCAAGCTAAATCGTTAATTTGAGATTTTCCTCAATTGGTGTTAAGGATTCTTTAATTTTAGTGTCTGATATTTTTTCTTTGCAAGGATAAGGAAGCTATAGTTTTTGTATTTTAGTATTAAAGATTAATTTTGTATGGGTAAAGGTGATAGAGAAACATGGTATGATTTACAAATGAAATGGAAAATGAAAAGGTATATGGTCATTATGGACATAATTGGATTTTTTATGGACATAATTGGATTTTTTATGAAGCTATGGGTGTCAAGTTTCAACCCAAGTTTAGAACCACTATCAAAGATCATAATTTTCATAAGAATGAATAGCTAACCTCCCTCTTGAATAATAGAGATCTAGGTCTTTTTTGGCCATTGATAATGCCTAGGGTAGGTTTATCAACCTAGGTCCAAAGCCAAAAGTGATGTTGCATTTTATGTTGATTTTAGTAAAGGGATTTTTAATAAAATTGTGTTGGAATGAAAGATTGATTGCATGATACAACCAATGGAAAATGAGAAAATTTCTTTGTAGCGTATGTTTTCATTCTAGCATGGACATGTGTTAGATTTTGCTTGAAGGAAAAGGTTCATCGAGATAAAAAGTGGAAGAATAACAAATCCTCATGATGGAATGACTTGATATGAAATTTTGATTAGGTGGCATTGGAAATGGCTCCAGAGGCACCTAAGACAGTAACTCTTGTCAATGACTTTGCAACATCCTATAAGAGGAGTGATATAGATATTCATATAGTTATGAATCAAGGGGTAACTCCTCTATCACTAATCTCATCTATTCATTGCTCCTTTAAAAAGAGGAAGTGGAGGCATGATTGGGATAACTTAGACCATGAAAGGGAATTGGTCCCTTTGACCCCATCATATTATACACATAAATTAGCATGATTAGAATCTCCATCAATCTCTAATGAGTTTATGAGTTGGACCCAAAAAAGGACGAAAAAAGGGAGAAATGGAATAACATTAGTACATGTGATTTGTAGCTAGCGTTTTAAGAGTAAGGATATCCCTCTATGAATATTGTAAAGAATACAAGTAAACATGCGTCCTTTGATAGAAAAAAATCATAGTTGGACATTTAGACATAGATATAGAGTTAAAATTGAATATATAACATTAGATATATGATCCGGATTTATGAGTGAAACAAAATAAATAATAGACTGAAGACAAAAAAACAGAGATATGGAGAACAAAAATAGGTATCTAGTGAACCATAACTTCTATTGAATAAATAAAATAGGATGAAACTATAAAACTGCAGAATTGAAAACAACTTGCTCGAATGGTGGTAGCTATCTCTGAGAAGAGATGTGGCTGCTATGTGCATCTGTTTAAGAAGAATGATTGCAATGAGGCTCTAGAGGCCTATTGGCCCTTGACCAAGTTTTGGGAGATCCTTGGTCAAGTTTGACCTATTTTGGGACTTCGACAGCCTGTTGAAGACAGAGCGCAAGATGAAGTAGAGATCGCGGGATCTTGGCCCCTTTTTGGGTCATTTTTGGGATTTGGAAATATGTAACGGGAATGGGATATCGACCCATGGGTTTACCCATGTTTAGGCCTATTTTGTAAAGTATAAATAGATGTCCAGACAATGTAAGGAGTGGGGAATAGGAATCTATGTGATGTAAGGTCGATAAGTTAAGTGCTAAGTGAAATTGCTCTATGCATATTGTGAGAAATTGCAAAGCTAAGTGCAAGTGGTTGTGATAGACTGTGGAAGGCTTTGTGTTGTAACAAAAGGAACAAGGATCTTGCGAGTTGCGCAGATCTTCTATCCTATGCAGAGTAGGGGTTTTGTGGATCTGTGCATGTAGATGACTTATTGAAGATAATAAAGAAGAAGAGTTGGTGGACGTAGCCCCAGGGTTCTGCTCTGTGCGATGCTTTGATGTATTTATGTGTTATTTGTTGAGTGCTTGATATAGATATATAGATAGATTTTCTTATGCTTTGTTTTTATGATGAATTTGGACATTAGATCTGATATAAGTGAATGTGATTAGTGCTTGAATCTGATAGGTTCTTAAATACATTAGATCAGGGTAAATGTTGTGATGCTCGGTTTTCTCTGTGGAGTAGATATTGGTTAAATAATAATGAACTGACAGTGCTAAGTTCTCTATTAAGTATTATAATCACATATATGTGTCCCAACTAAGGTTGTAGACACCTGAGTCCTGCAACCACCCCTGCCTCTACCTTGGGTGATACTTCATCTACTTCGCAGGTGTTGCCGAAAGTGCCGATAGTTAGGGTTTTTTTGGTGCGTTGTTGTAGCGTTGAACCCTGGGTTTTCCCCTATGCCAACAAATGGCTCCATTGTCGGGACCTAAAACTATGATTGTTGGGAACTGAGGAAGAAGAAGCTCTATGCAAAGATCTGACCTGACATTATGGAAGCTCTGTGCATAGATCTGTTTCTCTAGTGTGCAGTACTCTACTTAGTCTGAAAACTCTGTGCTTTGATAAAGGTAAAAGTGAGACTTTTTATTAAAAGAGGTAAGATCTGAAATCTCGGTGCTCCGATAAAGGTAGGAATAGTGGAAAGTTCTAGATCTTAAAGCTTCGTGCTCTATATAAGTAAGATATGTGGAAATTTTTGTTTCGACAGTATGTATCTAGGTATGTTTGATAGATTCTATCCTAACTTGAAAACTAGGGTATTAATAGATGAAAAAATATTTGATATGAGTAGATCTAATAAGAATAGTGAAAAATATGTTATCCCTATGCATAGAAAGAATGTTTGGATTAATGAGTGTATGCGGGACCCTAGAAATAAATGCTTGTAGGTTAGCTACCACGATCCTAGTGCGCAGTACAAGAAATGTTGGGGATCATTTAAAAGAAAGAGAGGATTGGCACTCTGTTACAATTGCAGAAGACTGGGACATCTTGCTAAGGAATGCCCTAGAAGAAGAACTAGTTGTATTTTTTGCAAAGCTATGAACCATGAAGTATTGGATTGCCCTAGAATGATCGCTAAGCTTGAAGAAATGAACATGAAACAAGAAAACCCTAAGGCAGATCTAGAAACTAAGATTATGGAAGAACCCTAGAAAGAATGAGAAAAATTATTGCTACATATAAAAGAAACCCTAAATGACCACCAGCATGTCAGATTGTCAGAGATCTTCAAAGAAAAGGGATGCCTTGAAGCGAGAATAGGAGACTTCGACATTGACTGTGTTCTAGATGAGGAAACAAAGGTGAATATCATGACAGAGAGAACTTGAGAAGCTATAGGGAGGCCTGCTATGATTCCTTCATTACGAGGGATAGGACTATTCAAGGGAAAGCTGGTAAACTTACGTGGAAATCTCACCCGGATACCTATGACTGTCAATAGCGCTTCAACAGAAGAAGATTTTGAGATCATTAAATTTATTGAGGAGAACGCACCATTTACCATGCTACTAGGAAAACCTTGGATTGAAAGAGATCAAGCCATAAGGAAAGAAGAAGAAGAAGCTTTAGAGCATAAGAAGCAAGAGTTAAAAGAATTCATGACTAGAAGGATCGCACACTTGATTGAAGAATAGAAGAACATATCAAATCTATTTAACATCAGAGACCTGGATTTCGAAGTTGCAAGAACACTAGAAGACCCATAGAATATTGAAGTACCTATTCCAGATAAAGAAGAAGGATCACCCTCGAAACTTAGGAAAGAATCTCAACAATGCGAAGTAACTATGACAAAAGAAGATATGGATCGGAATGGAAAAAGGCATGTTGAGACGAATCTCACTGGGAAGAAGGCTAGAAAGCTAAGTAAGAAGAGAGCCAAGATCAAAAAGTTGCAGAAGGTTCTAGAAGGAACCTCACCGAAGGAAAATTTTCAAAATGGGAGCTTCATCGGGATATCAGAACAACGTCACATGGCACTTCGCCATGGCGAAGAAACATAGCCATTGGGGAGATTATAACCATTAGAACAATGCTCTGAACGAGTAGAAAGACATGTATGGACATACAACTCACCATCCGACCGTTGGGACCGTGCCATAATGGACATAACAGAGTTAATGAAGGATTCATACCCGTTGAAAGCAACCCGTTGTTGAGTTACCTTCTTATCCTATCGCACCATGCACCGAGAACACTTTTTCCAATCGTGAATTTAAGCTTGTAGACTTGTTGATTTTACACAGTGGTCATTGCACTATTTCCTTCTGTCCTATTGTAGTGTTTAAGTTACCCTCCAAACCTGAGATTGTTAACCCCGAGTGTGTATGTCAGACGAGTTGAGCGTTGCAGAGAGGGTTGTTGAAGAAGTTCTGATCGACCTGATGAATGAAAGAGTCATGTTGATGTCTACAGGTGTACAAGAATAGTTGACGAGAGGGTTTCCAGCCTCTCCTTCCACTACTCATGGAGTCAGACCATACCGGCCAGCAGATGAAAAGAGAACCAAGTACAGGGATGATCTAGTGAATGCCAAATTGATCCCGAGTATATTACCTGCCTATATTCCACCTCTGAGCGGCACAGTAAATCGAGACAATGTGCCCAGATATTTCGAATACACCTTGGTTACGACGTACCTCCCAAAGGGGATACGTGTAGTTCGAGTAGACCAAGATAAGATTGCAGAGTTGAAGTTTAACGACTTCAACCTTGGATATCGCAAAGTATATAACATGCTCGCCCCACATAGGTACCTAACCATAACTAAGGGGGAAAATTCGAAGATAATCCCCCAGTCATGGACTATGAGCCTCACGCAGAGCACCCTACTGAATGTCATGAAGATTCCTCACTTCAGATGACACCAGGAAGTGAATGCATCTGTTAAGCTACTGTTGTCTTGTTACCGTGGCGGTTATTTGTGGCTAAACCATCGTATAACGGTTGATCCGACATTGATCAATCGGATCATGAGCTTGAGTATGCCAGGACCTGATCCACAAGATTTTTACCCCAGAAAAGCCATGGATCGTGCTCTAGCACAGAGGATCAAGGACACTTATGGCGATGTTAAGAAGGGAACATGAGGCTACAAGGTATATTCTATATAGAGTGACGCAATGCACCTCACCTGTCAATTAATTGCAGGGAAGTTAGTACAAAATAACCAACCTACACAAGTCACCATTTTTGTAGTCGACCTCACAGGGAAGTGCGCGGAAGGCCTTCAGATGAACTGGGCGAAGTACCTAATGAAATAGTTGGAACTCGACTATAGAGAAGCACAAGATCAAGGATATGAATTTCATTTCAGTTGGCTCTTTATCCTTATAGATTTTATTTCCTGGGAGTTGCTGGAAGGTACGACCTTCCCGGACATTGAGCGTTTTGAATCACTGGTCGTGAAGTTCAGTACACTGTGGTACTCAAGCAACATGAATAAACAGTGGAAGTCAAATGTTGTTTTCCATACCTACTACAATTATCTGAAGATAATCATACATTCGGAGCCTCGCATGACCCCAAACACTCTACATCGGTTCCAGCCTTCGATGAAGTTCAGCACAGAACTGCATTTTATTTACATCACAACGTGCACCGACGAACACAAGCAACAGCTTCAGTCCTACTATAAGCTGGCGGAGGAGGACTTGGAGGAGATCACAAAGGACTGGTTAGTGGACCTCCTTATTCCAGAAGACCCTGCGGAGATATCCGACATCGACAGCCCAGAAACTGCACAGGATACACCAGGACCTAGCAGAACAAAGAAGACCAAAGAGGTCCAAGATATAGACAATCCATCCGTGAAGACTGCTTCCATATCACCAGAGCAAGGAGGTGATGGTGAAGATTTGAATAAAAAATAAGTCGAACAGAAGCAAGGAGATGAGGTTGATGCCCTGAAGAAGAGGAAAGGTTCCCCTCTGAAACCTTCATCCCGAAAGAAATAGAAGGCTACCATGACCAAGATGAAGACCATTCTCACCTCCGATGACTTTGACTTCCTCATAGAAGCCATGTAAGATGCTTCACTAGAAATAGCAGAGAAACAAGAAGCAAAGCAAGAAGAGATGTACGATCGAATTGAGACTAAACTCTAAGGGGAACAATAGGCCCTACAGTCTAATTGCGCAGTCTCCACTACGCCAGGAGAGCCAAAATTGGGAGATGAGCCAACTCAACTCCACCGCCTAGCTGATACAGTCGAAGCTCGCCTTCGACGAGCACGGGGAGAAACAGAGCAAGCCACCCAGGCTTTGACTCAAGTATAAGGACTACTCATAGAGCAATGTAGTGTTGCAGAAAAGGAAAAACTTTCTCTCCAAGTGAAGTTTGATGAAGAAAAATAACAACTACAGTAAGAAAAGGAGTAGTTTCTTGCAGAGCAACTCAAAGTAAAAGAAGTGATCAACAGAGAACTTCACTCTGTGACAGTCTTACAAATCAAGGCAGAAGACCAAGTTTCACAGCAGGTGAACCAGATCACAGAATCCATTCAATAGCTACAACAACGCATAACATATTTGGAGCTATGCACTGTACCTAAGACCCCACAAGATGTAAGAGACCAAAGAGAAGAAACCACCTGGAGCGCAGTTGAAAGGCTAAATCTTGTTACCTTGGATTGTAAGAAACTTACCGATCGCAGAGACCAGACTTATGAACAACTCACAAAGAACCCAGAATTGAAGGCACTAGAGTCGTAGCTCCAAGAGGCAAAGTATCAAGCCGAAAAGATACAGGCACAACTGAAGTCCCTATCAGCTATGGAAAGAATGAAGTGATCCCAAGAGAAGTGGACCGACCAACAACAAATCCATACTATCCAAATAAGAGTTATGGAAGTAACTCATAGGCTCCAACCCGTACAAGACAAGGCCTATCAATTGTTTACAGAGGTAGAAGGCCAAGGAGAAGAGCTAGAGAAGATTGTCACTATAGCTAAAAATCATCTAGAAGGACCTATCAACGATGCAGTCATCCAAGAGTTCATTGAATAGGAGGTTGTAGCACAACAACAATTCGAAGCAGCTCGAGCCAAGATCGAGGTGTTCAACACAAAACTAGTCAGACCAGAGTGACTCAGGACGAGTCATAGGTGAGTGTTGGGGGCTTGTTGTCCCTTGACCAAGTTTTGGTAGATCCTTGGTCAAGTTTGACCTATTTTTGGAATTCGATAGCCTGTCAAAGATAGAGCGCAAGACAAAGTAGAGATCGCAGGATCTCAGCCCCTTTTTGGGTCATTTTTTGGATTTGGGAATATGTAACGGGAATGGGATATCGACCCATGGGTTTACCCATGTTTACACCTATTTTGTAAAGTAAAAACGAATGTTTAGGCAATGTAAGGAGTGGGTAATATGAATCTATGTGATGTAAGGTCGATAAGCTAAGTGCTAAGTGAAAGTGATATGTGCATAATGTGAGAACTTGCAGAGCTAAGTGCAAGTGGTTGTGACAGACTGTGGAAGGCTTTGTGTTGTAACATAAGGAAGAAGGATGTGGCGAGTTGTGTAGATCTTTTGTCCTATGCGGAGTAGGGTTTTTGTGGATCTGTGCATGTAGATGATTGATTGAAGCTAATAAAGAAGAAGAGTTGGTGGATGTATCCCCAGGTTGGGGATGAACCACATAAATACTGTGTTATTCTGCTCTTTGCAATGTTCTGATGTATTTATGTGTTATTTGTTGAGTGCTTGATATAGATAGATAGATAGATCTTTTTATGCTTTGTGCTTATGATTAATATACATGTTAGATATGATATAAGTGAATGTGCTTAGTGCCTGAATCTGCTAGATCTGATTGAGTTCTTTATGCTAAGTGCTTAAATACATTAGATCAGGGTGAATGCTACGATGCTCTGTTTTCTCTGCAGAGTAGATATTGGTTAAATAATAATGAACTGACAGTGCTAAGTGCTCTATTAAGTATTATAATCACAGATATGTGTCCCAGCTAAGGTTGCAGACACCTGGTTCCTGCAACCACCCCTTCCTCTCCCTCGGGTGAGACTTCATTTGCTTCACATGTGTTACTGAAAGGGTCGGTAGTTAGGGTTTTTTTGGTGCATTGTTGTAGCGTTGAACCCTAGGTATGCCCCTGTGCCAACAAAGCCTTTTTAACATTATTCATGAATGCCAAAACCATAGACATCCAAAAACCTAACCCTAGAGGATGAAACAACAAAAGTTATGTGTGTCTCGATGGGTAATTTGGTACCTCAACTTCCCTGGGTCATAACTTTTGCATACAACCTTCATTTTAGGCGCGTGATAGCCCATTGGAAAGGTATTTTGAAGATAGTGGATTTAGTGAGATTGTTTTCCAACAGTGACCAGAGACTCCACCAAATGTGTTGAGGAACCTCTTGTCCCGATTGGATATCATGTTCTATGGTATCCCAAAATGGACCCACACTCGTTCGAAGAAGATATTGGTAGTATCTGTTGCTATGATGCTCTTCTTGAAGGCTATGAGAATGGCCATCTTTGAAAACTGATAAACCACCAAAAATATACAATCATTTCCTTTCTTGGTGGACAGAAGGCTAGACATGTAATCCACCGAGATGGATTTCCAAGGCCTCTCAGGAGTAGGAAGAGGAGTGTATAAGCATTGCCTCTTGATGGTTGGCTTGGCAATGACACATGCAGTGCAATATATGATATAGTTGTTGATGTCCTATCCATGTTTTGGCCAATAAAAATGTTTCTGTAGAATGACCATAGTTTTTTCCACACCAAAATGTCATGCCATCTGACTGTAGTGAGTTTCCAAAATCATATTTTCATGCTTTCTTGTAGGAACACAAAGGTGGCCTAGATGGCATAACAATCCATCTTGAATGTGAAAATTGGTGACATTCATGCATGTACCCAAGAGTTGATAGGTGGTAGCGAAGTCAGGATCTTGCTGATAAATTTGGGGCCACTCAGATGCCTCATGACCATAGTAATGGAGCACGGTGGTGAGTGCAGCCATGGGAGTTCGATTGAGGCAGTCAGTGACATGATTTGTGCTCCATGTCTTATACTTGATGTTGAGATGGAACTGTTGCAGGTATGTGGACCACTTCTAATGGCAGTCATTCTGAAACTTCCCCTGTATCTGCATGAACTGTAGAGGCTTGTGATCAGTGTGGATGATTGTCTCCTTTCCCATAATGTAATGTTTCCATTGATGGAAGGTTTGTACAATGGAATACATTTCCTTGTCAAAGGTGGGGTATTTACGGATAGTATCTGAGAGTGTCGCACTATGGTATGCTATCGGATATCCATGCTGAGTGAGAACTACACCTACAACATAGTCAGATGGATCAATATCAATATCGAATGGTTGTTGCAGATCAGGTAAGGAGAGTACTGGAGCTAAGCACACACGATGCTTTAGATAATTAAATGATCTTTGTTGTTCCTTCCCCCACGCAAATGTTTCCTTTCCACCTCCCTTCGTCACTTGGCTGAGGGCCCATGCAATATGGGAGAATCCCAACATGAACCGTTGGTAGAAGTTGGCAAGTCCCAAGAAGCTCCGAAGCTCGGTTATTGTGGTCGAGGTTGGTCAGTCAATGATGACTTGGATCTTAGTTGGATCCACATGTACCCCATGTTCATCAACAATGTAGCCCAAGTATTGGACCCTGTTCATGCCAAAGGATCATTTTTCCAAGTTGGCATATACTTTTGCTGCCGTAGAGTGCTCAAAACCTGTTGAATATGTTGCATGTGCTCCTCCCAAGTTCTATTGAAGATGAGGATGTCATCTAGATATACCACTAAAAACGAGTTGGTGAAGGGTCTCAATACATCATCCATCAACCTCATGAAATTTGTTGGTGCATTTGTTAGGCCAAAGGGATTGACTAGCCATTCAAAGAGACCTTCTTTAGATTTGAAAGTTGTCCTCCATACATCAACTGGTTCGATGGGAATCTGGTGTTAGCAAGACTTTAGGTCAATCTTTCTGAAGAACTTTTCTCCCTTGAGTTGGTCAAGAAGGTCATAAATTCAGGGAATTGGGTACCAGTTCCTTACTGTGGTTTTTTTAATTCTCTGTAATCAATGCAAATCTGCCAAGTCTCTTCTTTCTTCTGCACCAATACAATTAGCCTTCCGAAGGGGGAGGAGTTGGATATGATGTTCCCGTTTTGAAGTATCTCTTGTATCTGACACTTTATTTCATCATTTTCCATTAGCGAGTGACAATAAATTGGTACATTATGCAAAGGTGCACCGGGGGTTAGATCAATTGGATGTTTGAATTAGAAGTGTGTCGATACCCCTATGGGTGAAGAGAATATGTCTCTATACTCTTTCAACGATTCCATCCACTTAATTTTTTTTCAACGAGAGGCTCTGTGTATAGGTCACATATGTGGCGGTGACCTTCTGCTTACTGTTAGCATGGATCACAAAGAAGACGAACTTTCAGGTCTGTGAAATGACCTTACTACATTGCTTAGCAGAGATTAAAGAAATTGTGGTAGGCAACACTACCTTTGGTATCCTGTATAGTTGTATACCCAAAGTAATAATAACACTATGAGGTCTAGACTCATACACAACTTTTCGCTTCTACAAATATGGTTGTCCTAAAATAAAATCTCAAACTTAAAGGGGAGAAATATCACACAATACCTCATCTTTGAAGGGCTTGATGTCGTAGGAAAGATGACACTGTTGGTTGATGCAAATATCTCTTCCTTGGCGAAGCCAGCCAATGGTGTAGGGTTGCGGGTGCAGGTTCAATGGCAAGTCCAACTGCTTGATGAACTTTGCTGAGATCATGTTCTTCTGACTAACTCTATCGACAATGAAATAAATCGGAGCCCCCTTTACCCACATCTGTGAGTGAAAGAGGCGTTCCCCTTCCTCTGGTTCTTTTGGTTCCCTTGGTTGGAATTTGGTAGGAGAGACAATGGAACTAGGTTTGACATCGATAATCTACTTCCCTCCTTTTCGATTTGATTCAGAGTCGGAATCTGCCTTTGACTCAGAAGCTTTCAGCTCGTCCACCAGTTACTGCTTGGAGCAACATTCTTCAGTGTTGTGACAAGGGATTTTATAGTATTCACACCACTTTCCCGTGCCCTTCTTCGACTTCTCATTACCCTTCTTGTGTTGCGGTTTGGAATGGTTTTCCTGAGAGTGTCCATCTTTTCTTTGTCCCTTGTTTTGTGGGTTGGGGTTTCCTTTTTCCTGTTTTGGCTGTGAGGAGTTTGTAGATCCAAACTCTCACCTCTTCTGCTTAAATTTATGCTCGATCTTGACAACATATCTATAAGCCATACCCAATGATGTGATGTCCAAAAACTCCATTTATCTTTGAATGTATCTATGTAGACAACAATGGTATTTGGGCACCAGATGTAAGTCAGATTCTTTGATACCCAATTTCATTTGCAAGGTATGGAAAATATTGGTGAAATATGGTACTGTTTGGTCCCTTTCCTGACACAGGGTGGTCCATCTTGTGTATTGGTCCTCATAGCTTCCAAGAAGGTAGTAATATTCTTTAATGGAATCCTTGAACGAATCCCATTTAGGGGTGACCACAAATATTGCAAATTCCCCTATGGCCCTTTTCTTAGAGTAAGTATCATACTAGTCCTTAACATGGGGGACAACCTTGAGGAGTGAAAAAGTAATCTTTTCCTTATTTGAAAAATTGTGGACCGAAAAATACCCTTCGAGTAGATTCAACCATTTATCTATAGCATCTGCATATATTAGTCCTTCAAATAATGGAATATCAACATTTACTTGTACCTTGAAGGGGATTTCATGGCCACTTGATGAAGATGTGTCTCCTGTGGGTAGTTTTCGAAGGATCTGTGCAAAGTTGTCCATAATTTCATTCCTTTGTCCCACAAGGGATTCCTCGAGCAACAATTTAAAAGGATCTCCTACTTCATAATCTTTCTTCTCATCCCCCATGAGTGGTGGTTAGGTTCGGCACAACCAATATTGAAAAGGATTGACTGGTTCGAGTCCCAACTTCTTGTACCTAGATCTTGTCGAGGACATGCACAAAGAAAAATAAATGAAGAGCAAACCACTCTGATACCACTGATCCAGATTTATGAGCGGAACAAAATAAATAACAGACTGAATACAATAATATAGAGATACGAAGAAAAACAACATATATCCATTTATGGGTGGAACAAAATAAATAACAGACTGAATACAATAACACGGAGATACAAAGAACAACAACATATATCCAGTGAACAATAACTTCTATTGAATAACTAAAATAGGCCGAAACTGTAAAACTACAAAACTGAAAACAACTTGCTCGAATGGTGTAAGTTATCTCTGAGAAGATATATGGTTGCTATGTGCATTCGTCTGAGAAGAATGATTGCAATGAGGCTCTATAGGCATTTTTAACTATACTCATGAATTCCAAAACCCTAGAAATCCAAAAACCTAACCCTAGGGGATGAAACACCAAACATTATGTGGGCCCCGATGGGTAAGTTGGTACCTGAACTTCATGGGGTCATAAATTTTGCATACGACCTCCGTTTTGGGCGTCTGATCGCCCGTTGGAAAGGTATTTTTGAGAAATACACATTGTTAAGCCCTAATGTTGGCTCATTACCCCTTAATTGGGGCATATTATATTAGTAATGTTATTTTATTTATGTCGGTTTTCGGCCATTAGTTGTAATTATACCTCCTCGTCTCCTATATATACCAAGGAGACATTTTCATTTTGAATCATCTAGTACTTGAACATTTAAGTGGGGTAAAAGGAGGTTTCCCCCTCGAAGAGGCTTATTATCTGAAAAACTCTTAGTTTCAAGGCGTTGAGTACTTTTCCTGAGGTTTTTCCATGCTATATGGATGTTTGGTTCTTAACATATGGTATCAGAGATCAATGTCTTGGGGTTTCGCTGCTACATCTGAGACACCGTGGCATTTTCGCTATAACTTTTTTATACAATGTTTCAGAAGGAACCTCTTGGAGGATATTTAGTAGACAGATCAAGGTACGTTGGGTTCAAAATTCAGCTCCTGAGGCCTTATACTTTCATAGATACAACCTGTACAAGATAGGGTTCTGGAATCATCCTGAAATGAGTCATTGCAGAATTTTCGCTATAAATTTTTTTATGTAATGTTTCAGACCTTGAACTCCGGAGGCCATTTACAGAAATTAGTAAGGTATCTTTGGTAAAAGGTTCATCTTCTGGGTCATCTTAAATTTGTAGATACACCTTGTGTAAGATAGGGTATCTGACTAGTCCTATTGACTAGTCTCAAGAAGGTGTTCCAGGTAAAACAAGCATAACTTCTTGCTGGAGTATCCAAATTGAGTGGGACTGGTTGCAGTGGATCGTGGACAGTCTGTAGTATTTTGGGTGCGTGTTTAAGAATTTGATATCAATTATTTTGTGCGGGGTATTCTATACAAGTGATATCTCCTGGAAAGGCCAAAAATCGGCAAGTTGTGAGGAAGTTACCGTAAATTCCACTTGGCACATCCAATTTTGATCAGACCTGTGGCATTGCAGAGAAGAAATATCAGAGAACTACCTAAAAGAAA
>ML821483.1:216262-238588 GCA_009831015.1 Picea engelmannii
AGAAGAACATGCTAAACTAAAATTGTCAAAAGGAGACATTTGGAATAGGTGGGTGGCCACCAATATCCACCTGGATCAATACATGCCCCAAAATGTAGGGATCCAAATGTTGAATATCAAACCTACATTACTGTGGAATAGATTATAGATTTCACATGATGATGTATATATGACTTTGGTTAATCTAAGGAGAGAGAGGTATTCCCAACCTATGAGTAAGAGGTAGGATGACTATGTTTTAAATAATTATCCAAGTAACCCTAATAGAGAGAGGTCAAAGAGTTAAATCACATCCCCAAATGGATAATCCAACTCCTATCAAACTTTTCTTTCAAATTTAGGAGGAGTAGACTCAATAAGGTGAAGTACCAACCTAATTTTTGGTAAAATTAAGAAAACAAAGAAAGAAGGAAGGGAAGACACACTGATTGAATTAGATGGGTTTTTGATTAACTTAATATACTATGGAAAAGGGTGAATTGATCCCCTACATGGATAAGAACCTTTAAACTAGGTAAGATCTAGATTGTCTAACAAAAAATGTTAATTGAACTTTTAATAAGAGAAAAACTAACCAACAAGCAACCAAATCAACGGGATCTTTGTGTACCTCTAATTTTCATTCCTCCTATAAAATAAAATAAAATTTTCCCAATATCCATGTATGCACATACAAAAATGAAACAAGAAAAAGAAAGAAATATTAAATCGAACTAATATTTTGAAAAGTGTCTTTCCCTTAGTAGAAGTGTCAGTGTGGTATGTTGTAATACCCTAAGACTGAGCCCCAGTTGAATTGCAAATATGTTTTATAGGCTGGTGAGCCAAGTGATTATAAGCTAGAAGGCTTCAGTGATGAATAGGCTGGAGAGCCTAGATGCTAAAGGCCAGTGAGCCTAATTTTTTGTATGTAAACACTCATATCATAAATATAATACATCGTTGCATGTAGAATGACCATGATACAAGAGTATGGGGGACTAAAATCCACTAGGAAAGGAAAGGGAGGGGCTAAGAGCCTAGAAAAAGGGGCTAATATAGAGGGATTAAATCTAAGGGAATATTACATTATTATTCCAAAAGGATAAGGCGAGGATAAATCTCTTATTATCATAAGTTCTTATGGGAAGCAGAATGATCTACAAGTGGAGAGGAAAAACTTCCTAGAGGGTCATGTGTCAATCAGGGTGCATGCAAATATATGTGGGGAAATTAGTCTGCTTTCCCATATTTCCCCATTCACGAGCACACTCACTCTGCCATTCACGGGATCGACCATTCTCTCCATCACTTGACCTTTGCATGATTCAGGCACCTCTAGAACCTGCATGCAATATTGAGCTACCCTTACTTTCATGTTATCAGTGGTAACCGATATCCCTCCAAGAATACACAACGCACATGTACTGACCTAAGTCGGCGATGTACCTTTTTGTTGTGAGAAACACATGTTCCATACATGTTTTATGTTTCTTTCTTTACCTGAGCCTGTACCTGGTTGACTAGAGAGTTGGATTGAAGAAGTAGGTTGTCGGGCCCGTGGGATTGAAGAGGAAGGTTTTCATGTCTGTGAGAAGCTCTCTTCAGGTGAGATAATTGTTGGGAATTAATTTCCTAAGGGAGCCCAACTACAACTATAGTGATCTGAGAATTTTTGTCTGACATGTTGTAGAAGCCCTAGAAGTGAAGTGGGGCAATCGAAGGACTGTTGAGCAAAGAAGGGGCATGCTTTCTGGGGTGGGACATGCATGTGGGGAATGAGAGGTTGTAGGCTATTAGTATGAGTTGGCTCCTGGAATGATATCCTTCCTATTGTCTAATTTGTCTCAATCTATCCTAGGAATTCCTTTACCTGAGTGGAGTTTAGTCTCGGCTCAGGGGTGACCCACTACTGAGATTGATGAGCAGCGTGGTCTAAGGTTAGGAGGATCGTGGAAGGTTTGCACAAAGTTGTCGGTATTCTATAAAAATATAAGTATCAATTCTTTGTTCAGTTGCATGCTGCGTATTTATACATATCTTTATATTTATGAGTATTTCCTGTGTATGTTATATGTATAGGCTTATTGTTAATTCCAAATGAATCTGTGTATTAGCATAGTGTAATTGTCTGTTTAAGTTTTATATGTATGAAGTTCCCCAAGAGTTTTAAGTGTGGCATAACCCCACATGTATAAGGTTGGGCATGTTACAATCTGGTATCAGAGCTCTAGTTTTCAACACTAAGCCTAGATTGGGCAATGTAAGTGGAAATTGATGCAAAATTTTTCGAGTGAATTGTTGTCAAAATGAACAAAATTTGAGTTTCAGAGCATCCATGAGTGACAAGAGGGCACCGAGAGAACACCTTAGTTGTGTTTGAAATCTCAGGAGCTGTAAAAGTTCGGGAAACTACAATGGTTGTAGGATTTATTCGAGAAATGTTTGAATCTTTTACATCCATCAGATATAGGAAAAGGAGTGTGACGGTTAACCCCTTCAAGTCCTTTGGACTTCGTTGCTTCAGAAATTTTTAAGACTTTGACAAAAGGAGGAAAAATACCAGAAACTCCGGAGTCCCAAAGTGAATCTACACCATAGATCATTTGGGAGAAGGAAAACCTTTGGATCCCCCAAGTGGTCAACAATTCGATGTTCGGGGAAATCTGGTTGTGGTTGTGCGGAGTGGAGTTTTCCCTGAAGTCCCGAACTCTAGAACCAATCTGGATTGTTCATGCTTGGGGACACGTGTCCAAATATTAGAAAGTGTTCATAATTTTGGCATTTGATAGTTCACGGGTGGGGTGGTGTTCAGCAACGAAATCCTTTGAAGCCCGAAGTTATGAAGTCCTAGAGCCCCGAAGTTTTGAAGCTCCGACAAACACCTGTTCATAAGTTCGACGTTCAAGAGTTATAAAGATTGCTGGTGTGAAATCATCCAAAGTCCCAAAGCCCCGAAGTTCCAAATCTATAGAGAACACTGTTTGGGAGTTCATAAGTTCGACGTTCAAGTGTTTTGATGTGCTCTAGTGTGGGACTCTCAGAAGTATCGAAGTCCCAGAGCGCTGGAGCGACGCAACATGCTGACGTCACATAAGGTGACATGGACCCACTCTAAGCATGCCATGTGTCATCTTGTTTTAGGATTTTCACAGACCTTTTGGGCCAATTATAACTTGACATGTGTCACCCATAGATTGGGACACATGTCATCTCTATATTTTTCGACACGTACCACCTGTTGGTGTGTGATTGCCGATGAGACTCCGTAAGTTCAGAGATATGAAATTCGGGGAAAATGTTGTGTTGAGTTGTGAAATCCTTTGAATCCCAAAGTCCCGGAGCTCCTATCGACTATTGATCTCAGCCATGAGCATGGACCGTTGATTCTTGAAACCTTCATAATTTTTCCAGTTCGACGTTCAAAGGAATTGAAGTGTTGTGTTGTAAGATCCTCCAAAGCCTAGAGTACTGAAGTCCCGCAACGTTGAAGTGGCATGGCATCATGATGTCACCTGGGGTGACGTGGAACTACTTATGTGTGCCACATGTCAACTTGACACGTGCCTCTTACAGACCTTATGTGCCAATTGGAACTCGACATGTCTCACCCACAGATTGGGCCACGTGTCATCTCTATAATTTCGACACGTAGCACCTCCCTAGTGTGAGATTACCGATGAGATTGTGGAAGTATAGATATTTTACATTCAGGGATATGTGTGTATGTTGTTGCAAGATCTTCCAAAGCTCCAGAGCCAGGGAGCACCGAAGTAGTTCGCACGTTCGACGTTCGGGGAACTTTGCGTGTTGTGTGGTCCAAACTTTTGAAGCCTAAAGCAGAGAAGTGCCATAGTAATGAAACTCCACAACACCAGCCCATAAATTTGGAATTTCATATTTTGGGAGAAATAAGATGTAAAGGTATAAGAACCTCAGAAGCCCGAAGCTCCGAAGCACTGAAGCCCCGAAGTTTTGAAGAAGTACCCTCTAGGAGTTTGCTAGTTAGGCATTCGAATAAAGTAAAGTGTGATGCTATGAAAACCTCTAAATCTCGAAGTTACGAAGCTTCAAAGACCTAGAGCTATGAAAACACCATGGGGCTAAGATATTTGTCATAGGCTATGGTCACATGACACTAAGGGATGAAGAAAAAGGGCTAGTGACCAAAAAATGTTTTAAAGACAAAAAGGGGCTTGGAGAAGGAGTCTGTGGGGTACCGATTGGTACAAACTTGCACCTAAAGAAGTAAAGAAGGCTTGTAAACCTAAAGAGAGGATCCAAGGGCCAATTCAGCTTTGAGCAAGAAGGAGAATTGTTCAGGGATTATCTCCCAAGAAGCACAATTTTTGATATATCCATAAATTTCTTCTCAAGACTCAGAATTGAACAAGGGAGTAGTCATTAGAAATATCTTGGACAGTAGAACATACATTTTCACCTATAAAATTGAGTTGAACAGTCAATTTCTCAGAAAATTAAAAGAAATAAATCTGATATATTATTGAACTAGGATGGTTCATATTTTCATGAAATTATTGAGACAATTAGCTTGACAAAGTTCTGTTGGTTGTACATTTTATAGAGTTAACAACAACTAGAGAAGACCATAATCAATACAGAGTGTAGAGAAATGGAATATATACAGGGGACTTACATCTAGGAAGATGATATCAGAGGGATGGATGTCCATATGGGTATTGAATTAACAAACTCCAGTGGACATTGAGAAGGAAAGGATTAAAACATGAATATGGTTGAGACAATTAAAAAATTGCAGAAAGATGTCCAAAGTCATAAAGATGATAATGAAAGACTTATGAAAGACAAGGAGCAGCAAGAAGACTTCAACATGAATTTAATGCAGAGCCTCGACAAAATAGAAAATAAATTGGATCAGGAGAACGGTTCAAGAAAATCAGGAAGTCATAGGTCTCCTGAGGAGAAAGGAAGATCAAGGAGTGTTACCAGACATCGTCATCACTCCCTAAGGCATTTCAGTAAGAGAGAACATAGTAGCTCCAGTTCATCCCCTATTAGGAAGCATAAGAAGAGGTTTAGGGTGGGTGAAATGCGAGGAGAAATGAACAAAATCAAACCTCCTACATTTGATGGTGAGCACAAGAAGGATGAAGATGTAGAGACATGGTTGCTAGGCATGAGAAACTATTTCCAGTTGCATAATTATTCTTCACATGCAAAAGGAAGAATTTCTATCTATAAGCTCAAGGGAAAGGAATCCATGTGGTGGGATCATCTTGTGCAGGTGCAACGGATTAAAGAGAAAAGTGTTACTTGGAAGGAATTCAAGAAGTATTTTGAAAAGAAGTACTTGACTAAGAGATATCATGACAAGAAAATGAAGGATTTCTTTAAAATCAAGCTTGGGAGTATGACCATTGATGAATATGAAATAAGGTTTTTGGAACTATTGAAGTATGTATCCTTGATCAAGGATGAGACATTTAAGATTCAGAGGTATTTGAATGGGCTTCCATCTTTCATCAGTGACAAGATACAATATGATGATCCCAAAACTTTGGAGGAGACCATAAGGCAAGCTAAATGCCTATATGATTAGCATAAAGGAAAGCCAAATTTCCAAAAATCTTGGGAAGACAAGAAGAAGTTCAATATGGAACAGAGGAAGAAGGGGGAAAAACCACCATTCTTCATAAATAGTCCTTGGGGACAACCAACTTCTAGAGAGCCTAGAATGATTGAGATAGGTGGGAAAAGGCCAAGGAAACCACATATTCAATGTTGGGGTTGTAAAGGAGACCATAAGTATATATATTTTCCTCAAAAAAGTGAAAAAGTGAGAGTTATTCACAATGTACAACAAGTTGAAACAGTAGAGGACATGGGCAGAAATGTACCCAGGATCTATGCAGCCCTAAACAACAAGCAAGATGAATTTCAATCACACATGATTGAAGTGGAAGGTATGATCAACAACCAAACCATTGTAATTTTAATTGATTGAGGATATATGCATAGTTATATATATCCTAAGATGGTGGAAAGATTTCATTTGACAAGAAGCAAGAATGGAAAATCTTGGTGGGTGTAGTTAGCTATTGGAGCCAAAAGAAAAGTTAATGACATGGTTAAGTCATGTCTAGTGGGCATGAATGGGATGAGAAACAAGGTAGATTTGAACATATTTCCTTTAGGTTCCAATGACTATCTAATTGGTATGGATTGGTTGGACCAACACCATGCTATCTTAGACTATTATAAAAAAACATTTACTTGTTGGGATGAGGAAGGGAGACTAAGAACAATGTAGGGAGTTCCCAGGGCAGTAGTTGTCAGAGAAATTTTAGCATTACAACTGAAGGAATGTTACAGGAAAGGGTGTTAATTATTTGCAGCTCATATGGAAGAGACACCTAAGGATAAGGTGTCAAAAATTGAAGATTATGCAATCCTAAAGGAGTTTGAGGATGTATTTAAATAAATACCAGGATTACCTCCTAAAAGAGATATTAATTTCTCTATAAATCTTATGCATGGAGAAACTTGAGTATCCAAGACCCCTTACAGGATGAGTACCCCAGAATTAAAGTAGTTGCAGATGCAACTTGAAGAGATTCTGAAGAAGGGGTGTATATGCCCAAGTGTGTCACCTTGGGGTGCTCCAGTATTATTTGTGAAGAAGAAGGATGGGACATTGAGATAGTGTATTGACTTCAGGCAGTTGAACAAAGTAACTATAAAGAATAATTATCCTTTGCCAAGGATAGATGACCTCTTTGATTAGTTGAATAATGAAAAAATATTCTCCAAGATTGATCCAAGGTCAGGTTATCATTAGGTAAGAATTAAATATGAAGACATCAGCAAGACTACTTTCAGAACAAGGTATGGTCATTATGAGTTCACAGTGGTGCCATTTGGATTATCAAATGCACCAGGTGTAATGAATGGTGTTTTCAGAGAGTAATTAGATAATTTTTTCATTGTCTTTTTGGATGACATTGTTATATATTCCAATTCAGAAGGAGAACATGAGTATCAGTTGAAGATGATATTAAAAGTATTAAGGGAGCATCTATTGTATGCCAAATTGAGAAAGTGCTCATTTTATCATAACCAAATTCATTGTTTGGGGCATATCATATCGAAGGAAGGGATAGTAGTGGATCCTGAAAATATTGAGGCCATTAGAGAATGGTCAACACCTAAGAATGTGACAAAATTCAGATCCTTCATGGGCATTGCAGGCTACTACAAAAGATTTATTGCAGGATTCTCAAAAAATGCACACCCGATCAATTCCTTACAAAAGAAAGGAGTGAAGTTTCATTGGACAGTAGATTGTGAAAATATATTCCAACACTTGAATAAATTATTAACCAGTTCTCCAATTCTAAGGATTTCTAATACAAATGAAGATTTCATGGTATGCACAGATGCATGCAAAGAAGGAATTGGTGGAGTACTCAGTCAAAATGGGTATGTTATATGTTATGAATCAAGGAAGTTGAAGGAGAATGAAAGACATTATGCTACTCATGATTTGGAGTTGGCAATCATAGTGCATGCCTTGAATAATGGAGACACTACCTCATGGGGAAAAATTTTGAGCTAAGGACAGACCATAATGGTCTGAAATATTTATTTGATCATCCAACTCTAAATGCCAGGCAAAGTAGATGGTTGGAATTTCTCAGTGAATATGACTTTGATATAAAGCATATAAAAGGGAAAGAGAACAAGGTGGTTGATGCACTCAACAGAGGAGTGCATGAGTTTCATGCTACAACCATTAGCATGTGCCAATCTGATTTGAAAGACAAAATCTTGGAGGCTGTAAAATCAGATTTGCAATACAAGGAATTAGTGGCAAAATTGCAGCAAGGTATTTGGCAGCAAAAAATTGCGGACTACAAGCTGGGAATTGACGAAGTTCTCATGTACATAAACATAATTTATGTACCCAATTCTCAAGAATTGAAAAATATGGTATTGAGGAAAATGCATAACCTACCTTATGTTGGACACCTAGGGTATCATAAAACTATTGCAGCTTTCAAGAGTCGATATTATTGGCCAAGCATGATGAAATAAATTGTTCAGTACATTGCCAAATGTTTGGAGTGTCAAAAGGTCAAGGTTGAGCATAGACAACTAGCTAGGTTGTTGCAGCCATTACCGATCCCTGAGTGGAAATGTGAAGTGGTAACAATGGATTTTATCACCAAGCTACCAAGAATAAGCAAACAACCTGATTATATCATGGTAGTGGTGGAGAAGCTTACCAAAGCTTCCCATTTCATTCCAGTGAAGCTCACTCACAAGGTAACTAACATTGTTGATATTTATATGAGAGAAATTTCTCAATTGCATGGTATACACAAGACAATTGTGTATGCCAAATATCCAAAATTCACATCGAATTTATGGAAAGGATTGTTTAAAGGATTTGGAACAAATTTTAATTTTAACACATCTTATCATCTAGAATCTAAAGGGAAAACATAAAGGGTGAATAAAGTGATTGAGGATATGTTGAGGATGTATTTGATAGATAAACCATCAAAATGGGAATACTATATACACTTGGTAGAGTTTTCTTACAACAATGGGTGCCAAGCATCTTTGAAGATGAGCCCATTTGAGGCACTTTATGGCAGAAAGTGCAACACACCTATAAGCTAGGAAAACCGAAAAGATAGAGCAGTGGTTGGGCCAGATTTTCTTAGGGAAATGGAAGAAAAAATGACAAAAATAAAACAAAATTTAAAGGTTTCTCAAGATAGGAAGAAAATCTATGCTAATAAGGGCAGAACCCACAAAGAATTTAAAGTGGGTGATCATGTATTCTTGAAAGTGAAGGCCAACAAAATTTCCCTGAAGTTGGGAAATTGTTCAAAGTTGGAAGCTCGTTATTGTGGTCCATTTGAAATCCTAGAGAGGATTGGGCTTGTAGCATATATGATTGCATTACCTGCATCAATGTCTATTCATAATGTATTCCATGTATCATTGCTCAAAAAGTATGTACCTAATGCTAATCATGTTATTGATTGGAATGTGATTCAGGTGGAACAAGAAAGCACTTTTCAAGTGCATCCAGTGTGCATACTGGATTGGAAGATCAAGCAGCTCCGGAATTGAGCCATAGAGCTAGTAAAGGTCCAATGGAACTGGTACGGTCCTGAGGATGCAACTTGGGTGCACAAAGATGCTATGCGAGCAGAATACCCACATCTTTTTGAAGGCTTTTGAAAATTTTGATGATAAATGTATATATTTATGGCACTAAGGAAAATGAAAAAATAAGGGGAGGGGATTGTAATACTCCAATACTGAGCCCCAGTTGAATTGTAAATATGTTTTATAGGCTGGTGATCCAAGTGATTATAAGATAGGAGGCTTATGTGATGATTACGCCGGAGAGCCTAGATGTTAAAGGCCAGCGAGCCTAATTTTGTATATGTAAACACTCATATCATTAATATAATACATCATTGTGTGTAGACCGACCATGATAAAAGAGTATGGGGGACTAAACTCCACTAGGAAGGGAAAGGGAGGAGATAAGAGCCTAGAAAAAGGGGCTAAGCTAGAGGGATTAACTCTAAGGGAATAGTATATTATTATTCCAAAAGGCTAAGGAAATGATAAATCTCATATTATCCTAAGTTATTATGGGATGTGGAATGATTTACAAGTGGAGAGGAATAGATTCCTAGAGGGTCATGTGTCAATCAGGGCACATGAAAATATATGTGGGGAAATTAGTATGTTTTCCCATCTTTCCCCATTCATGAGCGCGCTCACTCGACCATTCACGGGACCCACCATTCCCACGATCAGTTGACCTCTACATGATTCACGCACCTCTGGAACCTGCACACACCTTTGAGCTACCCATACTTTCCTGTTATCAGTGGTAACCTGTATCCCTCCTGGAAGACACAACACACCTGTAATGACCTGAGTCGATGTTGTACCTTTATGTTTTGAGCAGCACCTATTCCATACAATTTTTTTTTTGTTGCCTCTACCCGAGCCTATACCTGTTTGACTAGAGAGATGGATTGAAGAAGAAAGTTCTCATGCCTGTGGGATTGAAGAAGCAGGTTGTCAGGCCTATGAGAAACTCTCTCCAGGTGAGAGAATTGATGGGAATTGATTTCCTGAGGGAGCCCAACTATAGCTATAGTGCTTTGAGAATTAATGTCTAGCCTGTTGTTGAAGCCCTGGAAAGGAAGTGGGGCAACCGAAGGATTGTTGAGTAGATAAGGGGCACACTTCCTGGGGTGGTACAGACATGTGGGGAATGAGAGGTTGTAGGTTGTTATCCTGAGTTGGCTCCTGGAACAAGATCCTTCATGTTGTATGATTTGTCTCAGTCTAGCCTAGGAATCCATTTACATGGGTGGAGTTTAGTCCCATCTTGGAGTTGACCCACTATTGAGAGTGATGAGAAACATGGTCTAGGGATGGGAGGATCGTCGAAGGTTTGCACGCAGTTGGTGTTATTCTATAAAAATATAAGTATCAATTATGTATTTAATTGCATGCTGCATATTTATACATGTCTTTATATTTATGAGTATTTCTTGTGCATGTTGTATGTATAGGCTTACTGTTAATTCCACATGTCTATGTATTAGCAGAATTTAATTGTCTGTTTAAGTTTTATATGTATGAAGTTCCACAAGAGTTTAAGTGTGGCATATCCCAGCAACTATAAGGTTGGGTGTGTTACATATGTACCAATCAAAAAACAAGCAAGTATAAATTAAACATATAATCTAGGGATTATCCATTACCTACTTCGAAGGAAAAAAATTGAGGAGAACAACACAGGTAAGGTCAATGTCCAATTAACATTAGATAAGAACGAGGTTGTGATAGAACCACCTATTGATATTAGAGTGATGAAAAGGGGATATTTCAAAACAAAGTTGGAGTTCATGCCTACAATAGAGCATGATTTCATAGATGAGGATGTCCATGTTTGATAAACAAGGTATTTCCACATAAGTTGAACACATTAAGACAACCACTCACACAAATAGATCAAATATCAACACACCAATTCATTATGTGGTTAAAACTCTCTGAGAGGGAAAGAGTCCATGACCCCAGCCAATGAAGCCACTAAAGGAAATATATTAATGAATTAAAAGGAATATAATTTACATATTATTTTCTCATAACTAATAATCATCGAATGACCCTCCATGCTCTTTAAATATATATCATGGACCAATTGAGTATTAATCCACAAATCAATATAGCCATTAGGATCAAGGAGAAGATGAACTATCAAAATAATTTTTGTCTAGAACAAAATCGTGACTATCAGATAATTACAATGCATACTAAAGAAACACACTTTACCTAAAGACACATGAGACCAAGTTGATATTAACTAAATCCTAAGTGTATAAATATCCCAACATCCTCCCTTAAGAAAAACTTGGGATATTATTGAATGATATCCAAACATGACACAATAGGAGAAGGAAAGAGGAATTCGATCATATCCCCCCTTAACAAGAACTTCCTGAACTCCTAAGATAGATCGAAGTTTGGAAAACTTCACTTTTGTAAGAGAATTTGCGAAAATGTTTGTAACTTAATCATTTGTAGGGAAACATAGCACTTTGATAATGTAATCATGAATACTATTTCCAATGAAGTGCATGTTATCTCATTGAGTTTGTTACATTGATGTTGAAATGGAACTTTGAAACCTCAACAAATCTATGATTATTTCACTAGAGTGTGATCGGATGCGACTATTGGAATCCAAACTATTAAAGAATCTATCAAAGCCACAAGGATTCTTGACTTGAACTAATTATGGATTGATACTCTTCTTTTACTAGAGAAAGAGAAAGGGCACATTGTTTCTTACAAAACCAAGTGATAGGTTTGGAACTAATACTGAAAAACATAAATTGCAGTAGACTTCTAATCATCAAGGTCACTAACCCAATTGGAATCAATGAAACCAATCAATAAAAGAGTCCCTTTGAACTATAATGTATCCCAAACTGAGTTGTTCCTTGGATATATCAAAGTATCATTTTTATTTCTTTTCAATGGCTCTCATGGAGTGTTTACATATACCAAACAAAAATACAAACAACAAAGGAAATATCAGGATGGGTATGAGTTAGATACAAAAGGCTACAAACTAACATATGATACAAAGTGGCATCTACATTGGGTGTAGTATAGGTGGAAAACGTTTTTTCTCAAGCTTGGAAAGGAGATAGAGTTGGTTTCCAATCTTCCATATGAAAGTGATGAAGAAGGTCACATGATACTTAGACTAGGAAAGATAAATTATTTTCTTATTTTGTATGACTTGGAGGCCAAGAAAATAATGAAAATTCTCTAAGTCCGGTATTTCAAAATTATTCTTAAGGTTGGATTTCACATGGGTTAAAATCTTAGGGTCACTACTAGTGAGTATAAGTTCACTGACATAAAGAACACATATTATGAGACGGTGGCCTATTTTATTTGTATGACACCTTAAAAAGGAAATTTAAAGAAGAAATCTATCCATTTTAGCATACCAACCCTAAGGAGCTTGCTTAATTCCATAAAGAGATTTCTTAAGGTGGAAAACAAGGCTAGAGTCATTATGAATATAGATAGGATGTTTTTCCATGTAAATGTTTTCTTACAAATCCCCATGCAAGAAGGAAGATTTAACATCCACTTGATGGAACTCCCATTTGTCTGAAGCAACAAGGGATAAAACAAGGAGGATGGAATTCATTTTGGCTTTGGGGGAAAAGGTTTCATTATAGTTAATCCCTTATACTTAAGAAAATCCTTTGGCAACTAATAGAGCCTTATGTATTTCAACACTTCCATTTGATGCATGCTTGGTTCTATACACCCATTTATATCTGACACATTTTCTTCTTTTTAGAAGAGGTACAAGATACTAAGTATCATTTTCCATTAAGGGGTGATATTCTTCATTCATTGTTGTGTCCCAATCTAGATTCCCATAAGCTTCTTGAAATGTTTTTGGATCATAAGTCTCTGAAACTTGAACCAAAATAGAGGAGGCACACTATAACTATGAACGTGTATGATGTTGATTTGAAGGATAAATGCCAAGATCACCAACCACTTCTCATGTTGTACAAACCTATCTAGGAAGTTGTTTTGTTGGTGTAGGTTCATGTTCAATGGACCTAATTGGAGAAAAGTGAGCAAGTGGAAGTGGATTTTCATCCTCACTGCCATCATTTAAACAAGGAACTAGAATAGGAGAAATAGAAAAAGAAATAGGAATAGAATATGGAAAAATTGTCAAAGATGGATCGCAAGACAAAGATGACAAAACTACCGAATTATGCTCATAGGCTGAGAGAACTTCATCAAAATTAACATTTCTCGTAATGATAATTTCATTGGAATGAGATTGAAGAAGACTATATCTTTTTACATCTTTAAAATAACCAACCAAAATTCACTTCTTACTCTTAGGTTGTAATGATTTCATTTTCTTATAAGGAATGTGAGTCTATGCTTCAGTACCAAACACACAAAAGTGGCTTACATCTGGCTTAATTTTACTCCATGAATTTTTTGGAGTTATATATTTTAAAACCTATGGGAGTGTGATTAACTATGCAATTTTCACCCCTCAGATGGGGTGCCAGTGGAGTACATGTGTCAAGAGGCATAGCCAGAAGAGTTGCTCCGTGGCACCAGCCATGTGACGACCGCGTGCCACTCCGTCCCACCTGCTCCATGCCATTAAGTTCAACTCGTTCTAAGCAGGGTATCATTATTCTCAGTGCACCCTACTCCGTCTTCTCTTCCTCTCAAAGGACTCTCACCTTCCCTCGGCCTCTACCCTGGGCATGCGATTATTTATGTAACTTCACCAACTCCCTTGCCTATTTGAACAGCTCTAGCATCTCTGAATGGCTCATTCCTTCCTGGTGGTTCTTCTCAGCACTCAACCTCCTACCCAACTTCTCCCTTCTCTATTGTTTTGTTTTCCTGGTCCATTCCTGGCTCACTCTCGATCCCTCTTCTTCTAAAAGATGCTTCGGCTCCGAGGAAAGTCTAAACAAGGGTCGAATTGGCACCCAAAGAAACCCCTCTTGGTCCCTTGTCCCCCACCTGTGCCATCCCTCTCATCCTCCTCCCCGTCGGCCACCTCATCATCCTCCCTAGTGCATTCGACCAAATTCCCTCCTCGTCTCCAACCCCTCTCTGCATCTCTGGCCAACAGAATGGAGGGGTTGGACTGCTCTGCGACCTCGTTGGATTATAACCTAGGACCTCCAGGCAATTCGACCTCTACCTCGCTCCCAGGCCCTTTGGTTCCACCCAACTCTCCATCCTCACAGTCTCTACAAGCGAGTCAAAAATCACGCCATCCACCCCACTCTCGAGCCAACTCCAACACAGACCTAGATTGTGAATGGAAATCAAGTCTCACTCTACTACAAGCCCTAGTTTTTGACCTACAGAGGGATATGGATGACCTCCGCTTCTGACTGGAGATCATGAATGGAAAAGCCTCTCATCTCCTACGATTGCTCTCCGCAATGTAGGGTGATCCCCACTTCCCAATAGATGCAGCCCAAGCAGCAGCAACACACGTAGTGGAAAATCCGGCACCAATGTTGGACCTCAGGGAGATTTTGTCCACACCGAGCCAGACCACAATGACCAAGGGATTCCATCCAGACCGGTTGGCATACAGAAGGAAGAAGTCTAGGAGGAGGATGACCAGAAGGAGAGGAACGTGTCACCACAGTCGGAGGACTCCATGGAACTAGATGGGACACCATTCGAGGAGGAACTGCCTCCCCCTGGGGACCCAACATTCGGCACCTTCTTCGTGACCGCATGGCCACACTACAACCCATATCGGTGAAGTGTGTGATGCCCTATTCTTTGCATGGCCACCTTTTGGCTTTGTTTTGTTTAGTGCATGGCCACCTCTTAGCTTTGTTCTATCTTTCTTTGTCCATGGCCACCCTTTGGCCCTATTTTGTTTATGGTTATTCCGGTCTACACTCTGTATAGTTGTACAGGACTCTGTTAGGGGCCAAAATTCTGAACATTACTAGTGATAGTTGCGGCTTATGCCTTCTTTTTTGAGGTGGTTTGGCTGGTTGAGCTGGTTTCCGTTAGGGGAAGCTCAGTGTTTACAACTTGAAACCATGCAAATTATGTGTACTCTTGGACTTTGACATACTTTTATAAAATTCTTACTTAAAAAAAAAAAAACTATGCAATTTTCACAATTTATGGCTTTCACTAAACAATGAGGACTTAATCCCCTATATTGGATCATACAATTTTTCATTTCCTTTAATGTGTGATTGTTTCACTCAACAACACCATTTTTCTATGGTTTATATGGAATAGTTTGTTGCATCTAAATTCCTTATGCAATGCAGTGATTTAAATTTGTTGTTAACATATTTTCCGCCATTATTTGTTCTTAAATTATGAAGTTGATGTCAATATTATTTTTCTACAAGTTCCTTGTAGGTAAAAAAAATGTAAAAAACTTCACTCTAATTTTTTAAGAAATCAAACCAAGTACGTCTGGAGAAGCCATCATAGAAATTGAAGAAGTACTTGAAGCCAGAAAAATAAGCAGGCCACAAAAATTACTATGAACAATATTTAAGGGGGATGAGGTGTGCCACGAGGCACATTTGTCAAAACTTTCCCAATGATGTTTTTTGAGAAAATAACGAGAACAAACACCATCTCTACAACAAATGAGAGGAAGAATATTCACCATATTCTAATTACATAGTTGTTGCAATGAGCGATAGTTTAGATGACCAAATTGTTCATGCCAAAGTTTTCTCAAGTCATTACTATGAGAAATAAAAATTGATGGAAGAGTTGATGACCCAAAGTTGTCAAATATATACAACATAATAACAAATTCAACAATTCTAGTTGCCAGGACATGCTTAGGATCTTTTAAATCCTTCATTACAACTTGATGAGGTGAAATCTATATTACCTTCACCTAAATGAGTGATTTGATATACTAATAGAAGGTTGCATGAAAGATTTGGAACACATAATACATCACTAAAATGGTCATCATATAGATGAACTATCATAGAGTCTACAACACTAAGAGATCTAGCATTACCAACAAAAAATTTAGGGAAAATGTTTAGGATCCATACTTATATTAAAGTGTAGAAATCTTGACGAATCTTGCAAATTCTTAAAATTCCAACCATAAGAGGTTTGGTGATATTTTTGTAAAACTATTCATATTTATAAGGATTTTACATAGTTTGTATAGATTTTTGGCAAATTTTAGAGTAAAGTATTGTTATCTTATAGAATTTGGGTGGACCATTTTAGAAAAAAAGTGAAAATTGATAAATCTTTTTTTTGGAAAAAAACATGGAAATTATCCCATGGGCGAAATTTAGCCCCTAAAATTTTACCCGCAACAAATATTTTTTTGGTGTTACATTCATTAAGGGTAGAAAATATGAATTTATCCTTATCCATATGATAACATGCTCTAGAATCAATAAACCACTTATTATAAGAAGAATAATTAGATGTCGCATTGAAGGAAAAATTAGAAGCAGAAAAAGTGCATGTCCATGAGAAGAAGAGTTAGAAGAAGAAGAATCAAGACTAATATTGTTCTTTTTTATTGTTGTGTCCAATGATTCCGTATTTTTTAAACATTTAGACTCCATATGACCATATCACCCAAAAAAATTAAAATGTCTCTCAATATTCTTACATTTATCACGATTGGGAGTAAGAGCTGGCTAAAAGGGTTTGGGGCCCTTTTTTTGTTTGTTGTTGCAAGGATGTTGTTTCTTTGTATTATTGGCTTTATCCTTATCTTGTACCACTTAGGATTTTTTAGATGTATCTATGGTTCCGATCACTCCAAGATGTAATAGCTTATCTTTCTCTCTAATCAAATATTCATCACTAAAAGATTCAAAAGTGGGCATTTTGTAAGTATCCCCTTGACTAATAAGAGTTTCTCTAGTGGAGTGAAAAGTAAACAAAATAAAAGAATAAGCAATTTCAAGCGTAGAAAGAATATCATATACAATATGACCATCTGTCTTGATTATTTTACATTCCACAAATAAAATTCTAAGTGTTTTGAACTTTGACAAAATATATTCAATGTAAGAGAACTCACTGGATTTAAAGCAATCGATTAAATTTCAAGCTAGTGGGCTCGAATCACATTGTGTTCACTAAGCACAATTTCCAGATTTTACCATTTTGCATTTTTAATCTCGATTCCTTGAAAGTGAAATTGAAGATCACTTGAGATGAACATTTTGATTAATCTGCATGCTTTGTCATTTTTATTATCTCATTTGGTTCTTTTTAATGCTTTAAGAGGGTTACTTTTTGTTCCCAAGGTAACTGAGTAAAGTCCTCTACTTCATAGTATATCCTCCATATGGGATTTCCATGAGAAATAATTTGAATTGGCAAGTAAGAGATCACTTGGACTAACCATATTACAATATGCAAGTAAGATGACTTCAAAATTAGAAACTAGCTATCCAAATAGAAAAATCTCGAAAAAGTAAGCAGTTAAAAAAACAACACTAAAAATGGAGTTCGGATGTCAAGGTTATGTCTTTTTAAAGAAATGCATAAAAAGAAACCAAGGTGCCATGTGCCAAGTGTAGGTTGTTGAGTAGAAAAAAATGTCCTTCCTTCAATAACTTTCCATATAAATTCACTTTTACAAATAAGTTGTAAGTTTTATAATGTAAGTGACCCACTTTTATAAATAAGTGAGAATCAAGTTCAGAATGAAGTTACTTTATGAATTTTTCACTTTTATAATTAAAGTGAAATGCAATTTACAATAAAGAGATGTATAAATTAAAGTTGTATTCAAGTGAAATGCAATTTAAAATAAAGTTATGTGTCAATTAAAGTTGTATGAACATTTTTTTAATGAAAAGAAAGATTTGAACACAATAACTTTAATTTAATAAAGTAACTTTCAACCAAGAGAGATAATGGAAAGTATATAACAACTATTAAGAAAGAGAAAGAAGTGTGTGTCTTTATTTATTTATTTTTAACCCTTTTATTCAAACTATGTGCTTACCCCCCAAAACCTTATTTTTTCTTGAAAAAAAACTTCAACACAATTAAACATAAAACAAACAAATTTTCCAACAAAAAAAATCTAAAACTTTACAAGTTCGGGTTTAGATCTGAGTTAGTCTACTAAAAAAATTCAAGTTTTTTCTATGTTTTTAATTTCCCGAGATCACTAAAAACATAGGGAAAAACATATATGTAGAAAATAAAATAATTTCTTCTTTGTGTCTAATTTATCAAGATTGCACAATGTGCACAACAAAGAGCACATGTAGACCAGAAAGGGAGTAAAATAGAAGAAAATAGAAAAACCAAACCAAATATATTAAAATAGAATAGATTTTAAAACCCATAATGAAACTATATACTTCTAGATATGATAAAAAAGTCATATCTTGGGAAAACAAAAACATTTTTGGGTGAAATAAAAAAGTTTTCCAACTAAAAAACGTGCTCCAAGTGCATTGGAAAGGTTGTTCCATCCCCAAAATGCTAAAAAATGGAAGAATCCAAAAGTTATTTAATGCATGCAATGCTAGAGGTTTAGAATCTCGATCAACAATGCGAGGTCTTCATATGGGCTCTGACACCATGTTTGATAAATAAGTATTTTCACACAGTTCGAACACCTTAAGGCATTTTCTCACACAAACGAATCAAATATCAATACACTAATGTATTATATGGTTAAAATCTTTAGACAAGGAATCAATTCATGGCCCCAACGAATGCAACCACTTGATGAAACATGCAAAAGAAAAATAATATACATATGAGTTTCTCACATTCAATCATCATCAAATGACCCTCCATGCTTTTTAAATAGAGATCATGGAACAACAAGGTACTAAGCCATGGATCAATATAGCCATTAATACCAAGGAAGAGATGAATTGTTTGATCACTTTATGTTTAAAGTATAATCGTAACCATTAGATAATTACAATGCATACTAAATAATCACACTTTACCTAAGATACATTATACCAAATCGATCTTAATTGATTCTTAAGTGTCTAAATATCCTTACAGTCCCTCCTACTCCACAAGTGGATTTGAATATATCCTTTGAGGTGTGATAGGGGAAGGGGATCGGTTGAAGAGAGAAGAGAGAAATATTTTCCACCACCACAGAAATGCAACCTTCAGGCCCAAAATGAGGAGGAAAGAGAAATGAGCTACAATAACACTTTGAGAAAGGAAGATGTTTAAAAATAGGAAACCTAAGAAATATCTAATAACACGTGAGAGATAATGTACACCAAGTAAATTTGTAGAGATTTATTATCGAAAAGATAATTCAATAATTAAAGAGGGATAAAATGCAGAGATGAGTGATATATCTATAAAATACCAATCATTAGGAGTCCTTACACCATAGATACAAATTTTTAGGATGCACTTTACATCCCTTGATAGTCAAATGATGGGTTTGACCCTCAAATTGTAGGTGCCAAAGATTAAACCATGAGCAATCATAGAAAAGGGGCCTTATATACCATAAATTATGTAGACAAGAAGAGTATTTTCGGGGCACAAACTGTGGAAAAGTGAGAGAAACACATGGTAAGAAAGGGATAATAAACATCATAGAAGAGGAATCAAATGGCCATATTTTATCAATAAATGGAGAATGGGGTGTGTTACCCCCCCAAGCTAGGGGTAACTAAGGAGATGATGTCTTGAGGCCCATAGGTTGAAGACATGGAGTGCCAAGAGCCACATGAGAAAAACAAGCTCCTCCTCTCACCACACATATCCATTTGATAGATAAAAACAACATCCACTACACAAACTTGACCCACAGAGGATATCAGGTCTTGCTTCATGAGGTAACAAGTTTGGTCTCGTGGTAAGTGTCATTTTAATAATTGAAGCATTTGAATATGTTGCAAAGGGTCCTTTCTTGATTATGAAAATGGTTCTTTGTACCTCATTTCATGGGAAGAAGGGGATAAAGGCCCATAGGTGTTGTAGCTGGACAAATATAATAGGCATAGATTATCCTCTAGATTCTTTCCCTAAGGCCCAGAGAGAAATGAAACACTTCTCCACAAAAAAATTCAAGGACCTTTTAAAAATGGAAACGCATAATTAATAAATGTCCTGTTTGTTGAGGGAATGCAATTGTGGTTTCTTTTACTTTCCTTGCACATGGCACTCAATGTGTTCTTAGGTTCAAGTGGCATTGTAGTGCTCTGTACTTTCCATTGCACATAACACTCAATTTGTTGGACCATAATCAATTAATGGAAAATGAAGGGCTTGGAAAAATGTTTCATTGCAAACGAGGATGCAACACACCCTTTATATAGGCACCCATAAATTGAGACAATATGAGCCCTTGTATGTCAAGAAACCCCGTGCCCAAAATTCATACCCCCATCCACCTCATACTTCTTTTACATGACTTGGAGAGGGTCATGTTGGGAAAAATTCCTTAATTTTGGGGTTGATATACCCAATAGGGCACCATGACAACCCTCCCATACCTAAATTTGGAAAATTATATAAGGTCTTTGAATATTTGTTTAGTTTGAAAAAGGGGGGATTTAATGCACATGTTTGGGTGGTTCTTTCAATAAATGTGGCTTACTTGGCATGATACATATGACTTGTGTACCTTTGGAGGGCATACTTGTTTGTATTTGTAGGAACTTTCTAGGTGTAAGCTATTCCATGGAGGAATTGTGCCATTTTGACCTTCATGAGGGGTTGATAACCCCGAGGATGGATGGCATACCCCACGTGATGGGTAGAGGAACCCAGAGCCATTGCACACTTGAGATGATGAATGTTTCCTTTGAAGGAATTTAGGAAACACTAGGTGATGACATCATATCCCCTTGGACTTGGACGTTGGCCTTTGGAAGCCCAAAAAGTCACCTTCCAAACCTTGATGTCATGAGAGAGCCTAGGGTTTGATGGGATTGATGGTTTTAGAAGAGAGATGATGTGGTTTGAAGAAGGAATGTGCATGCCATGACACTCCAGAGCATGAGATATGGACACATGGCCTTTGGAGTCCCAAAGAATTGATTCTAGAGGCTCAACATGTCACTTTTGAGGCATAGCGTCACTGACGTCACCCTTCTAAGGTATTTTTATTTATGTAATTTAAAATTTTGTAAAATGTAAGGGAAAATAAAGGGGTTGGCCCCCTTTTAATTTGGTGGTGACTTTAATATGTGGAAAAATTGGTTTTAGATGATGTCATATAAATAGAGGCCATCTCACTTTCAATTGACATAACAACTCACTTGAAAATTACATAATTCTTGGCTGAAATTGTTTCTCTACTTGGGAAATTTGCTCTATCTTGTCTCTTATGCATTTGGATGTTTCTCTTGTCTATTGGTTGAAGGAAGGATATCAACTTCTCTTGATGCTTGTTTCTAGACAATTGTGGTGGAATATCTTGATAAGTAAGGGTTTTTCATGCTATCTCTTGGATTAGGTAAGAAGTTTCTACAATTTTGTTTTTTCTTCTTGATTTCAAGTTTAATCTGTCAAACCCTTGGAGGAGTATAAGGGCATACACCCTCCATCAAATATCTATCTTTTATTTCCATTAAAAAGGCTATTACAAGGAGTAAAAGGGCTTACACCCTTGTAGATTTACCTTTCTAAGGTTTTTTTACTCTAGTAAGTAAAATGGATTACACCCCTTCAGGAGTAATAAACCCTAGCTCATAAGCAAGAAACCCCATAACACAATAGATAAGGCACTAATATTTTTTCATTGGAGATTGAATATTGTGCATTGGTAAACATGATAAAAAGGAGATTGAATTGTTCATGTTTAGAATTTGATTCTACATTCTTTAAGCTATATTGTGCCCTAAGGGTGTATTGAATAGCCAAGTAATCTAGTTTCTGTAATAAAATTTTAGCTACAACCAATAGGGTTGAAGCAAAATCACTCTCTTTCACTCTTTTACTAACTTTTCTACTGCTAAAATTAATTTGCAAGATGTCATTATTGATCTGTTGCTTAAGGGCCATTTTTTGGGTGGCTTACTTGTTGGTTTTAGTGGATAGAAATCATTGTTGTAGAAAATGTTTGCTAAATTCATAAGGCTGTTATAAAAGCTTGTTGATAACACCTAATAACAACCCCCTTTTGCTATCAAAGTCTTGGTTCAATCATTGGAAAATTGTCTACTTGTTGCTAGCTTTATTTCCAACATCATACACTTGATTTTGATGGTTTACTTTGCAGTTGTCATAATTTATTTACTA
>ML821483.1:278617-290246 GCA_009831015.1 Picea engelmannii
GGTTTCTATATAAATTGTCACTTGTTAGAATGCAAGATTCGTTATCTAATGGAAAAGACCATTATTGTAGTGTATATGATTATATCCTTATGAAATTTATTTAAAATCTGTTTGAAGCTTAGTCAATTCAAAACTGCTTTAGAAGGAAGATATATATTTATATTGTTTAAAGTGACACATAGATAATGTAATACTTGAGGATTGGAATGTGATATCTCTTATAAGGATTTAATTATTGATATGATAAGGTTAATTGTATGCTTCATTTTATTAGGTTATATTGATTTCTATGTCAAATTTGTCTACTATGGCATGGCTATGCTTGTTACTTGTTGTAACAACTAGTATGTTTTGACTTCATGGAGAAGTTTTTTCTTTGGAGAAATGTGAATTATGGATGTGGCATTGGACCAAGGATGTAGCTCTTATGATATTAAAATGATGCATATATGGTTAAGACATTATTGTGTAATCTAATTTCTATATCGCAAGCCTTTGGTAGCTACATAAAAACTTGAGGCCAAGTTTTGTTCAAGGGGAAAAATAGGTAATGCCCCTCCTTTCCTAACTCTTCTTTGAGAAGAATGAGGATGTTAATATGAGGATTGTATGAAGAGTTCAATGACCATGTTTCTGACTATTCTCTATATATGTGACATGTGGAATGTACTTTATTGATAGGATGTATTTGATATTCCTAATTGTTTAGTTGATTAGCATACACATTATGGTACATATATGCTTGGATCATGAAATGAATATTTATGTTGTGAACAAGTGTGAGTTGTGGAAGGTGAACAAGACCTATAGAAATCTTGGGTGGAGTTGATTGAATGAAGAGGAAGGCTATGGAATCCAAATTAAATGTTGTGAAATCTTAATGAAATTAGTCAAATTTCCTTGAGATTATATTGCTTTTATTTCATATCTACATGAATGTGTTGTGATATGATTGCATTGATCTTAGTGGTGCAAGAAATTTGTCTCCTAAGGGGAGACTTAGGTGGACATGGTTTTTTAGGATAAATCCAAGTTGGGAGTCAAACATAGAATATTTGTGGAGGGTAACTGGTAATACTAAGTAATCAAATTATTATGATGCTTATATAATATTAATCTACATGATATATGTTTGATTATTGCATGTGCAGGATATAGGGAAAGCCTTTCCAAGTTCTCAATAGATAGGTGTGGACCATAATTGGTGAATTCTCAATGGAGGAATGGAGTCTCAACTGAGGCGTAGAGTCTCAATAGAGGCATTGAGACTATGCTTGTATAATATATGGATTTTTATAATTGGGGTGGTAGTAAGGTGGACTGACCTTACTCCCAAGTAGCTAATTCTTCCAGATACTTTATTAAGATAAGGTAAAATTAAAAACACCCCATGGTTGAATTAATTCATAAATTAACTACCTAGTTTCAAGGAGCTCTTAAATATGCTATTATTTTGTTTAAAAAGTTAAATTATTTATTTAAGGAAAATAAATAATCAAGAAAAAAAGTGGGAATGACACATGGTGGGAGAGGGATGAATAATAAAGAATAATTAAATTAAATAAATATAAGATGTATGATTTTGCATGCGGGTGGTGAGGTGGCTAGCCTCACTGGGTCTATAAATAATAGGGAGAATCCATAATTTTAGGTGTGACCTATAGAATAAGTAAATGTTATTGAATTTATACTAGAGAACAAAAGGATGGATTGAAATGGTAAATGGGATCTAGAAGGAAGTTGGTGACACTAATTTGAATGTTTTCTAGTGGATGATGTTATTAATATAAATGTTTGCCAATAGATGGTAAAATTCACACTTAGTATATTCTGCATCTAAATTGGTTATGAACCCACACAGCCTAGGGGTCTCAAGGAAAGAGGTTTTCCTTGAGTATGGCTAGGAGGAAACTAGTTAGACCCATGAGATTTGGCCAAGGGAAGGAGATGATGGCTAGAACAATGTTGGAACTATTAGAATTGCAATTGGTTGGGTATAATGAGATGTTTTGTGAAATTTTCATATTATTGTTCATTTAGTTGGTTTTATTTTTATCTATAAATGTCAATCAAATTGGATATATATTTGGTAATAACTTGTTCTTACTTGGTAGTAAGTTTGTCTATGAATTTATGCCAAAAGGGTATGAGAAATCAAGTGTAAACAACAAAATGGATAATGTGGCAAATATGTGGAGGAAACTGCCTTTCTAAAAGTCAAAACTTCACATGAAAAGAGAGGTAAACTATCGTTAATTACTTTTATTTAATTTGTATCGTTATTCTCCCCTTAATTGGAAAGGAAATTGGTAATATTTGTGTTTATTAATATAATTTAAGAGGGTGTTTGCTAAGTGTTTAGAAAAACCTCTAAATGAGTGGTATTATATTATATGAATTCTAATCCTTCAAAATTAATTATTGCTTGACAAATTGGTCAGAAATCCCTTTACTGAGTTTCCAATAGATAAATAATAGATCTATCTTCTATTCTATGGTTCAATGGATGGTTGTAGCAAAGTAGAAGGATATTGCATGCCAAGTGTTTGTTAAAATCTTTGTATGAGAGACATAACCTTGTCACGGCTTGAAAAGTTTTGGAATAATTATTTTGAAGTTTTTATGATAGTTGAGAATGTTTATGTTGGTAGAGTAACTTGAAGGTTATTCTTAGTCTTCTTAGAACACCACACCTCAATTGCTTTAATCATGTATCTAGTTGTAGCTTGTGGTGTGCTTGTTATGTGTTTGTTAAAATTATTGAATGAGTTTCTATGCTGATTTTGATTTTTGGCATGTGAAGATAAGCCTTCCAATATTTGTCCTTATCTCCTAATATGAGATATCGGTTAGAGTGATTTTTTTTTGTAGAGTGATGCAGGAGAATCGTCAGCAAAGCACAAGCGTGGAGGACAGTTGGGCGCATTAGCACGCATTTTGAAATGTTTTGAATTTCAAATATTAGTGTATTAATGTAATATCTGACAAAACTTTTTTTTAAGTTATGAACATCTTTAATGACCGGAGGTTGAGCCATCGCGTAAGATCGATGGGGGATGTATTTTGTTTTATGAGATAGATCGCAATACAGATTTGGAGTTTGCGCTCTTATATGTCTGACTAGATATTTATTGTAATAAATAATAAGTAGTTGATAGCATTTAATTCTGATAGGATAGCCTAGAGTAGTTGGAGGGAAGAACTCAAGAGAGTCCCTTTGTCCCAAATGTGTGTTGTTATGTGTCTATCTGAATGAATGAATGGTAGACTTTATGTTATTTTTCAATTCTCTGTTATTTCTTGTTCTTGAATGCATGCCTGCATTTGCGTTGTTGAATGTATGAGTCACTGTGAAAAGTGAATAAATTTCAATTGGTTCTCTTCATTAAGTGAGTGCAAGGCGTGCATAGTGTCTGCAAGGAGTGAGGGATTGAGTCTATTTCGACTCGAAAGATCAAGAGGGATGATGAAACTTATGTATGAAAGGAGTGCATTGATGTCTGCAAGGAGTGCGTGATAGAGTTTTCAGACTCAAAAGCTCAAGAGAAATAGTGTGATTCCAGTCACGAGAGATAGAAGAGGTTGGAGAACAGTTGCAAGGAGTGTGAAGTCATCCATAGGAAGAAGTTAAGTTGTGGAAGAAATCTATTGCAAGGCGTGCATAGATCAAAACTTCATCTAAGTGTCAAAGGAGGTGTTTGGAGGAACCACGGGAGACTGAAGAAATAAAGCACAGGAGGGAGAGCGATGGAAATATTCAAGGGAAGAAGTCCCTAGAGTCTTCACTGAAAGTCAGTAGACAAGATTCATTCTGAGAGGAGACAAACGATCCCAGACTGTCAGATCTAGAAAATCTATGAGGAGGATAGTCGTGGAGCATTTTAGTACTTTGGAGTTTGTTGTTCAACAAGTTTGAAGACTTGACAAAGATAGAATCGTAAAGTGCAATCCAATCTCAGTCGTTGATCGTGAAAGGAGTATGTGGTAGTGGATTAAGGAATTCAGGAATCAGAATCCTGGAAATTCAGAGCGAGAGACTTAGAGTTTCGCGAAGTCATGAAACCCAAACCCTTGTGGGGCCACCAGGAGGAGACGCGTGGCAGGAGTTCAGAGATTCAGAGAAACGTGTTTTAGGAAAAGAAAAGGGAGAGTTCGGGATATCCCCGAAGCCCGAATTGCAAAGGGATAGGCCCACGGTCATAAACGGGGTCACCAGGAGGAAAAAGGGGCCAAAAGAGTCACTTTGACTCAATATTTTAAACGATCCAAGACCGGGAGGTCAAGCAACCCTCAAGAGGGAAGGGGGTTTGCACCATAGTGAATATGAACTTTTGGGTATGAAGACACATCCCAAAAATAAAAATAACTTAGATCGACATTTCATATATATTCATTGTTTATCAGAGTTGTTGTAGAAGTTGCCAATATCATGCATGTGCATTTACCCTTCAAATATTGTCATTTTTAGCCCAATTTGTGACATGGGTTGTTATGATTTTTGGTAGAGATGTTCTACTAATATAAATTAACATGTATACCAAATATATCAAGAACCCATATTGAAGTTTAGACAATTTCAATGATTAACCAGAGATATAAGTGTTTCTAAGAAAACTATTTGACAAAAATCCTCATCCAAATGGTTGTTACTCTAACCTTTCTCGTTCATTGTTTGATAAAATGGTTGAACATTGTCTTAAAGGATATAATTGTTCATATCTTATTTTTTACTGCACACCTAATAAATTAGGACACTGTGAATGTGTATTTCCTCCCTCGTACTTAAGGAATTGGATGTAATCATCATTGATGTTTGTGAATATGTTCCTTTTATTATCCTTGATCTTGGAACTTGTTAAATTGTTGGAGTACTTCACCTAAAAGGTTGTAGAGGGTTGTAGATGATTGCATAAACAATATTTATTCACTTTTCTCCCTTGAAGGATTGTAATTATATTGTATGACAAGTATTTGACTGAATGGATGAATGGTAAGTATTAGTAGGAATGGATGAAGGTCAAGTACTTGGATAGATATTGCATGACAAATATTGATTACATGATTGAATCCAATTGTAGAGTAGGAGATACCTATTGATCTAATCCAAAATAGTAAAGTGGTCCTTCATATTGGTTATAAATTATAGACTTGTTGAGATTATGAATGTTGCTTTCAAAATGCTTAGTGAAACCATTGCTAATCATATGTTGTACTCATGGATGAGCATATAAGTTGAATTATTTAAATTGATTCAAGAGTATGGTTATGGTTATTTAATCGAAATGTAGATATGAAATTGTCACCTACTATAGTAGTACAATTCTAATTAGAAAACATAGATGTTTTATATGTTAGTTCCTCTTTAGAAAGCCTTAACTAACTTATCTAATACTACTATCAATACATTGAATGTGCAATGATCTCTCAACAAGTATAATGAATGTAAAATTAAGATTTAGCTGGGCTATATACATGTACTAGAGAAAATATCATGAGGAATGAGATTAGCAAGGAGATTGTTATCTTGTTAAGATTTTGTTGGGATTTTTAGAAATAAAATGTTGTGTTTGGAATGTAGTAGAAAACATAAAACACAGTTACTTTATGTTGTGATGTACATGCACGTGTTATGGTTATAATAATGATATTATGGATTTTTGAGAACTAATCTTGTTCTTATCTTTGGAGAAAAAAAACATCAGTCCTTTCAATACTTTCCTGGTTAACTTGATGGGTTTGTTGATTTAGTATCGAGGGGAATTATATGTGGTATATGAGCTAGCTACAACACTGGGACATATTGGACCCACTTGCTTGCTGGTAGATTTATGTATACATTTTTATTTTGTATGCATGTTGAATTGTTGTGTATGTTGACTTGGATGCATGTGGGTTGTGTTGTTATTTTGTGACCATTATATAAAGTCATTATGTAACTCTTAGAAAGAAGTAATATTTCAATACTTCCTCTTCATGTTTGGTAAGACAAATTGTTGGAAGTCTGTAAAGACCTTAAAATGATTGTTGTAACTAATCATTAAATTAAATTTCTACTGCAAATTGTGTCCCATGTGTGTGTGTGTTCTAATTTTATCTGAATCCCTTCTTTATTTAGGGACCATTGTGTTCTAACCTTGAATTAATTTCATGTTTGATAAAAGTGTTAACCCAAGAATGGAAATTGTGTTGAAATTACCAAGACAATTGAGGGGGGGGGGGGTTGAATCAGTTATCACTGTTCTTAAACAATGTTATGCCTATTAAAATACTATTAATCTTCTCCAAGTGATCATCAAGATTATGAAAGTCATGAACAACATAAATAGTAAACATCAATCACACATATGATACACACAGAGGTGCATATTCATGAGGAAACCCATAAAGGGAGAAAACCTTTTCTTCTTTGAATGATAGGTAGTATTTTTATGTTATGTACATCATCTATCTTTGAGCACCAAATCAATGTGAGGCTACCACCTTTTTTTTACAAGCTACAACTTGATGAGAGCACCAACTCTCTAGTTTCTCTAGCACCCACTAGAAGGAAGCTCCAACTTTCTGAGTGTTCCAGCACCAACTGGATGGAAGCACCAACTTCCTGCCACACAGGTACCAACCTATATAACAGAGAACAATATTTCTCCCTTGCACCACCCTACCACCCTGGTTTTTCTGGCTGCAACTAGATGGAAGCTACAACTCCCTGTGTTCAAGCACCCACTTGAAACTCTGAGGACAATTGTCCTCCCTAGCACCACCCTACCACCCTGAAATATAAATCTTTGTTTGCTGAAATTTATTACAGTGATACAGTATTTATCAGTGGCTTACTAGTCTCATCATTGTTCTGCTACACTTCTCTGATCTGCCTGCATCAGTGTCTTCCTGCTCACATCTTCTTACACTTTTTGTTCTTATTATTTGTCTCTGCATGTGCACCTCATCTTTCTCTTCCTCTCTCATATATGCCTCTTTGTTCAATCTCATTCTTCTGCATTTTATGCTCTATGTGCCATGTCCATTCTATGCACTACACCTCCCCTCTGCTCTTCCGCACATTCGTTCCTCCCCATCACTACCAGCCTCACTATCACAATTACAAAAGCCCCATCTTATCTTATCTTTTCTACCTCATTTTTTCATGCCTATTCCTCTGCCAGATGATTCTCACAACCGTTCATATTCTCTAGAAGTTATCCACATTTTGTTCATCATCAGTGGTCATTATCCTGATATTCTTGGCTTCTCTGGAAGTACAGTCTTCGACATTTTTCCATCTATCAATTGTCTCTATCATGATTCTTCATTCCTTTGGAAATTATCTCGATACTCTTCATCTCCTCTGGCGATCACCTTGAAGATCTTCGAATTCTCTGGCAGATATAATCAGTCGTTACTAGTAGTTATAATCAGTCTGTTTCATTAGTTACAGAGAGAACCTTTGCGCTCTCATCCCTTTGGTACTTTTCCCTTCCTGAGAAAACCACACAATGGGCACTAGATTTTATGGCTAATTCCCTTCCTTTCACGTGACCATGAACTATGATCAGACGCCTATCCAAAAAGTGCTTTGCGACTTCACACATCATATTTTCTACTGCGAATCACCTCGATTTTCCCAACTCCCGATCTCCGAAGAGGAGCCTAGAAACGCTAGCTCCTTCCTTTATTATTCGTTGACGTGACCTCTAGCTATGACCACATGCCAGTCAAAAAGGCACTTCACAACTTCATGTTTCATGATCTCCCAATTAGCTCTCCTCCATTCTTCGAAGTCGGAGCTCCCAAAATCCAAACTCCGTCATGCCAAATCAACGACCCATGACATTCCTCGATCAATGATCCATATCTCTCCTTCGCACTTAGGTAAAATCATGAAGATGGATAACACTTTTGTGAGAATCGGGTCTCCAAAATTCCTAGCATCATTTTTTCAACCAAAAAAATGTTGTTAGCAATTTTTTCGGCCAAAAATTTGCATGTCAAATTGAACGACGCCCTCAAAATAAGTGTAAAATATTTTTCGGATGAATTTTTTTCCTGTGGTAAGCATATTTCAGCCGAAATAATTTTCGATCGAAAGGTTTACTTTTAACGGATTCCCTTAAAAACTAGGTTTCGGCCGAAAGAATATTTCGACTGAAAACATGAAAATGGGACTATTTGTAGGAAACTGCAAATTCTCTCTAGCTTACTTGATCTTTGGAGGTAGCAGACTCCTACAAATACTTAGAATTTAGTTTTGGAATTGATACCAACATTTTAAAAATTGAATCTACTTTCATTGCATACAATTTGTTTTCATTTTCATTGTTTTAATCTAATTTTATTTAATTTTATAAAAAAAATCACTGCATAATATTTTTAGGTGAGATTATGATTCAGTGAAAAGATAAATACATATCTCTAAAAACACACAATGGAAAATTATGGAAAATTTATATTCATAATCCTTAAACTGTTCTTTTCAAAAGGGTATTTTTAGATTTTACTTTTAAGTAAAAATTAAGATAGATACATGGTGAGGGAAAACATGTGTTTAAAATCTGTAACTATTTCAGATTGGTCAACTTCAAAAAATTCTAGAAATTATAATATTCATCCGTTAGATTCAAAAATATAGTCATCACAAAAAAGAGTCTCTGTATATTGTTGCGGTATATTTCATTTGTCAAAAACAAAATTTTAATAATGGATACATTGTTGGGGGGGGAAATAACTCAATATCTTTCCCTTCATTTTTAAGGAACATACTGTCAAACAATTGTCAAATGGACATATCAAATCTCAATAAAAAAAAATTGAAAAATAGTCAGTAGAAAGCTAACAAAATTCTTCATAAGTTTTGTTTGTATAGTAAAGTAAAATTATAAATGAAAAAAATACTTTGTTTACCGGAAGTTGAAGAACCTGTTAAAATTATAAAAAAAAATTGTCATAAAACAAGCAAAAGTGTTACCCATCTTCATGATTTTACCCACTTCGATATTTCGTGACTTGCGATGTTGGAGGTTAGAACACCTCATTTCTTCGATTCTCGAACTTCCACTTGCATCAGATCAACGACCCACGACACTCCTCGATCAACAACTGTGATCACCTTTGTGAACTCGGACGTCGCAAGTTTTCGCTTCTCCTATCTCCGATTTCCCGATTTGTGAATCAACGCTATGCTGATCTCTCACCACGTGTCCTGTCTCAATGGACAACCAGGATTCCTTCGCAGCTTTGGAGTGTTGAATGACTCATGGGCTTATCCTCTTTGCAACTCCACTGGATCTAATGACCAACAACTATTAGTTCCTCTTCTCTCTAGGTATCTTTATTTTCCTTCGAGAATGTCGATGGGTCATTGACAAATAACTCAGCGTCAACCCTTTTGAGCTCAACTCCTTCTGCAAACTCATGGATTCTAAGGAATCCTTCACACGCTCCTTGTGGCCTTCATGATAACCTCTAGCTATCTGGAAACTCCAAAATTGTGCCCATTTCTCATCCTCTTGAGCTTGTAGACAACAATTTCTCATGGTCTAGTCATTCCTGATGCTATCATCTCTGCTTTCCTATTTTCCATCAATTCTACCAATATACGATCATCATTGATGTTATTTCCATCAATGACAAGCACCAATTTTCCATCATCTTTGCTATTCTTTCCATCAATGACAAGCACACTCTTCCTGTAAACATGCCAACAATCTCCCCCTTTGGCATTGATGGAAACCCTGAAAGGATGCACTATTATGCTTAGACCTCCAACTGTAGCATCTAGACCACACCTTTTTCTCCCCCTTTGACAACAATGTCAAAGAAAACTGAGAGTGACTTTGTTCTCCCCCTGATCAGAGATACAATAAGCACTCTCCCCCTGATTAGATATACTATGAGAACTCTCCCCCTGATTACATATACTATGAGCACTCCCCCCCTGATCAGATAGTCTATTTTAACTAGATACCAAGGGCACGCCCAACTTATGGCGTAGATACTCAAACTAAGTTGTTGCAAGCAGTTTAGTGAAGATATCAACAATCTGATCTTTGGATGGAATATAATTCAACAAAACAACTTTGTTTGTAACCTGCTCTTTTAGAAAATGATACTTTATTGGCATATGCTTAGTCTTGGAATGAAGCACAAAATTCTTGGAGACACTAATGGCACTGGTGTTATCGCAATGAAGTGGAATGGGATCAATATAAGTTACCTTCATATCTGTAAGAGTTTGAATCATCCATAATATCTGAGTGCATCAAGTAGCAACAACAATGTACTCGGCCTCTGTAGCTTATAAGGAAGTATATCCTTGCTTCTTACTAATCCATGCGACTAATTAATCACCTAAGAAGAATGCACCTCCACTGGTTCTCTTTATTTCATCCAAAAAATTTGCCCAATCAACATCTGAATATGCAGTTAATTGAAAATTATGGTTTCTAGGATACCAAAGACCATAAGTCATTGTACCCTTCAAATATTTGAATATACTCTTGACAATTTCTAAATGACTTTGTTTAGGAGCAAATTGATAACAACCTACCATTCCAAAAGATTTCATTATATCATGATGAGATGTTTTGATGTACAAAAGACTGTCTATCATTGATCGATATGTTCTTTGATCAACATCAGCTGAAATATCATCTTTACTAAGCTTGCAACCAACCACCATAGGTGTACTAAGAGGAGAAGAATCTTCCATCTGAAACTTCTTCAACATCTCTTTCAAATACTTTTCTTGAGAGATAAATAACCCTACAGAACTTTGATTTCTTTGTAAACCAAGAAAATATGACAGTTCTCCTATCATGGACATCTCAAACTCAGTTTGCATTGCACTAGAAAACCACTAAATAGAAGGGTCATTAGTACATCCAAAAATAATGTCATCTACATAAACCAAAACAACTAATAAATCATCACATTCAGACTTAATGTATATATTATTGTCAACAATACCTTTCTTGAACCCTTTGTATTGTAAAAATTTGTCCAGTCTATAATATCAGGCTCGTGGTGCCTGTTTTAGTCCATATAGAGCCTTTTTCATCTTGCAGACATAGTTAGGATTATCTGTCAATGAAAATCCTTCAGGATGCTCCATATATACTTCTTCTTCTAGATCTCCATTAATAAATGATGACTTAACATCCATCTGATATACTTTAAAGTTCTTATGACATGCACAGGAAAGGACCATTTTGATGGCTTCCAATTTTTCCACTAGTGCAAAGGTTTCATCAAAATCCCGTGCTTCAACTTATGCATACCCGTTACAGACCAATCTGGCTTTATTCCTAACAATTTGTCCTTGTTCATTCATTTTATTCTTAAATAGCCATTTGGAGCTTATTACATTCTTATCTGTAGGTCTGGGAACAAACTCCCATGTATTGTTCTTCTCTATCTGATCAAGCTCTTCATTCATAGCTCTAATCCAATCGTCATGCTTGTTGGCTTCATCAGAATTTTTGGGTTCAATCATATATAGGAACACAATATGAGATTGTTCTGAGTCTTTAATCGATTGACTTCTTGTCTAAACTCCTTTATTTCTATCACCAATTATTTGTTTTTCATGTTGATTCTTTCTAACAATTATGAGAGGTGGTTTTGTTTCTGTCTG
>ML821483.1:295750-308587 GCA_009831015.1 Picea engelmannii
ACAAATTTTCTATATAAATCAAGAAAAGTTGTCGTCTGAATTGCGATGACAATAATAATCCTGTGACGAATTTGATATATAAAAAAGAAAAGATGTCGTTGCACTTTCGACGACAACAAAAATTTCCGCGACAATTTTTTCTATATAAATCAAGAAAAGATGTCATCACAATTTTGACGACAGTAAAAAATCCTGCGACGAATTTGCTATATAGACCACAAAAAATGGTCATTGCAATTGCGACGACAAGTTGGTTTCACTTATTTTTCCTATATCGTTGTATTGGCGACGATATTTCTTTTTTTTGTCGCAATTGTGAGAAGTTCCCTATGGTCGCCGCGCTTGCGAAGATATTTCAAGTTCGTCTAAATTGCCATGCTCTATGATATGACGTTTGAGATACTCAATATTCGTCGTAATATCCATGGCATAAGGTCGCAAGAGCGTTGAAATAGCCGTCGCAAAATGACCCAAATTTTCTAGTGCCCCCTTGAACACCACTTCTTCTTCCTATTTATCAAGTTTCCATACCCCCTCTCCAAGTCTCCTCAACCACCCTCATTATTATCCATCAGCCTCCCTCATCTATATTTTTGGGAAAAAGTGAAAATAAAACTAAAATATAATTGACTTACAAAAAATAACAATAATATAATGCAAAGTCTTTCTTCTCATGCTAGCTTATAAATGCAACTTGATAATTTTCCCCAAAATTTATGGCATCCCACCATACTCATTTAATTCATCATACTAACCATTAATCCAAGTCAAAGAAGGTATGTAATGTTACTATATATTTATCTATGCAATATAATTTACATAGTCATTAAACCATTCAATTAAATAGTAAATAGCCTAGTTTAATAATTAACACATCAATTAATTGTACTAGTGTATGTGTGCAGGGTATGTATGCTAGCTAGGAGACACATATGCTACGCATGTACTAACAATAAAAAAATATTGCCTCTAGTGCATAGTTCTTGTATGATCACACCAAGGCATGTAGGACACCAAATCAAATAAATGCATCATTTAGTAATATTAATCAACAAAATTACAATAATTCATCAATAATTGATCATCACACTTAAAATATCAAAAGAGAATAAAAATGATAATTTTAAACATGCTATGAACTAAGTGAAAAAACAAGAGTGATACCTATAATCCCCGAGTAGTATTATAAACTAACATTGAATCATCCTTCCTCCCTACCCTACTTTCATCTTCCACATCATATCCTTTCCTCTATTGGAATAAGCTAAAGAATTATTTTTTTTAACCTCACTCCAGATAAAACCTGTAAGAGGAAGTGTCACTATGTTAAATAAGATTCCCCAGTAGGCAATTGGCAGTCACCATCACACGCTAGGGGAGTTTAACTTAATACAACCCTTCCACGACTCGATGTTCCAGAGGATAAATGGTGGGAAATACCTTCAACCCTCCTGATACAACTAGGGTCAATAAGATACTTGGTGGGCATACCTCCACCCTTCTTGATAGAATTGGGTTCAACACCCTATATAAAACTATACTCTGCAACTATTATCCTTAGAGTCACATCATTAAATAACCACAATTACCTGAGATCATATCAATATTTGAAATCTTAAATTAAATCACAAGTACAATTTATATCATATGTTATCTCCTTGATTTCTACTCCAAGTTACCTTAACACTATATTCATTTGGTTATTACATAGTTCGTTGACCTGTAGGTTAGCTCACCAATACTCATATGCATGAAAATACATCACAATTTTCATATGATCATTCATATTTGTATTGACATTGAATTAGGAAATGTATCTTTATTTACAACATGCCTCAAATCTATTATACATTCACAACACAATTTTGAACTAGTACCCTTGTGCTGAAATTCCACATTTAAATTTGCATGTTTAACCAAATCACATAACGATCATCATCATGAACATATAATAGTAAAAACAATATTATGCAACACATAAACAAGTATAGATGTGCACATCTCAATTATCTATATCAATCTAATTGAGCCAAAACAAATGCTAAGCATTCAATTATTGACCTGAGTAAACAACAATATTTGACTAACCTCCTAAGGCCAAGATATGGGATGCCACAATAATAGACAATCAACTTGTCCTAAAACATTCTTCATCATTTTCAGACATTTATTAAAAATCCAATATTATGTCAATCAATCATACACAACATGAGATGAAACAACATAAATATATGCCCCATAATGACTAATTCGTACCAATGATCAAGCCATCAAAATTATTTACAACCATTCAATGGTATTCATTATGAAATTCCTAGTCTCGTTTATTTAATATTAGATGCAACAAAGCATCTTGCTCACACCAAATTCACACAATGAATTGTTATTCTACTTAGTTCTCAAGTGCATACAATCAAACCTTTTTTAACCATGTCTATGATATTTTATTGAAATAAATTCGTCGTTATATGCATAAATACATAATTTTCTCATAGCTACACATTAGTATGGATTCCACACAAAAAAAATGTGGCAAAAAATCAACCTTTAAGATTCCCTTTATATGGTTTCCACAACCATCCAACACATATCAATCATTTAAACCAATTTTCTTCACTATACGAGACATACCACATCAAAGCATCCATGCAAAATCAAGTTATCCAATAACAAACAAAAGTCAACAATATGAAAATGCGTAATTATACAAAACCAAATTTGAGAAATCACAAGAAACACATTCTTCACCATTGAGAATGTATTAGAAATAAGGTGTACACTCTTATTCTAGTGCCCATGCACTACTTGTAAACTTACATTCACAATCAACATTCCATAATTGACAGAAAACATTTTTTAAGTTTTCCCAACATTTTTTCTAAAGTTTCAATTAGCAAACAATAAGAAAATCAATTTCATCGTGATAAAACACGATCATTCCACTAATGGTGTCTCAACCTTGATGCCAAATTCTTAAATATGACAAAAAAAATACCAAGGCATCATTCCATCATCCATATTCAAACATGGTTTTTGTCTTGGTATGTATGTTTTCATCCTATAAAAATGGTCATTTAACCCATATTACCAAGTTTTAATCTATCATCTATCATCAATAAAAATCAATGCAATAGTCATGAATACTATTTGGTTTAATTCCAAAACTCAAACATGGTATGTCCACACATCCATTCACAAGACACTTACCAATCCCAAAATTTCCACAATCATATATATAGAAGTCAATTCAATATTTGGAATAGGTCAAACCCCATTCAAAAAAAATGTACTCATATAGTATTTCACAATTAATATGGATGACTTCCCTTAATTGCTATAGAGTTTTACTATAATTTCATCATGATTGTGAATTTTAGGGTTCAAATATAAAATTGATCTCCTTATCAAGTTGTCGAATTGATAAACCAATGGTCATTGCCTCCCAAAGAAAAATACAAGGTCATAACCAAGAGGTATATTCTTGTATCAAAGATAATAAGTAGAACTATCATTATGAGGTATGCCCATCCCAAGTGTTCACTTGGATAGAGTAACAAAATTTCCAAAGGTTATAGATATGAAACCATATCCATAAAGGAATTCCAATCAGATCACTACACATATTTAAACATACACTCACAATGATTGTAAGATTTAAAACTACAGATTCCTCTTTGAAGATATGATTTTTCCATACATGAGATTTCATCATGATTGAAGAACACGAGAAATAGATTTACTTGTAAAAAAATCACCTTAGTCCCTAATACAACAAGGGATTTTGGCAACTACAACTTGTGATTCATCATGTTTTCTATCACAAGTTACAACTTGCAACCACACCTTCCAATTGAAGGTAAGTGATGGATAAAAAATCTACTAGGTTGTTTACCATAACTCCAACAATTTACTTTACTAAAGAGGTGAATAGAAGATAAGTATAAATTCATCTTCATTACCATACCACGTCGAGATTGAAACAACAACAACAAAAACACACACACTTCACATACATATTTTCGTAGCATCCCTACTACCTCACCTTAGTCCTTGTAACACAAGCTTCAAAGCTCCATTAAGAAAAACCATTTCAATAAGCATATGAGAGTCATGCACATTTCCAGTTTTTCCTTCAAAAGAAATATATGCATGCAACAATAAACCAATCACAAAGGCATTCTCAATAAAATATCACAAGAAATAGGCCATACTATCACATATGGATATATTATCTGCAACTACAATTTGTTGGCATGTTTACAAGAAGAGTGTGCTTGTTATTGATGGAAATAAAAACAGGGACGATGTCATATGGGTGCTTGTCATTGATGGCAAGGAAAACAACGATGATGGCATATTGGTAGAATTGATGGAAAATAGGAAAGTAGAGATGATAACATAGGGAATGAATAGACCATGAGAAATTGTTGTCTACAAGCTCAGGAGGATGAGCACCGGGCACATTGTTGAAGTTTCCAGATAGCTAGAGGTTATCATGAAGGCCGCAAGGAGCATGCGCAAGATTCCTTAGAATTCGTGAGTTTTTAGAAGGAGTTGAGCTCAGAAGGGTTGATGTCGAGTTATTTTGCAAGGAGCCATTGACATTCTCGAAGGATAGTAGATATCCCTGGAGAGAAGAGGAACTAATAGCCGTGGGCCGTTAGATCCAATGGAGTTGCAAAGAGGATAAGCCTGGGATTCATTCAACACTCCAAAGATGTGAAGGAATCCTGGATGTCCATTGAGGCAGGACACGTGGCGAGAGATCATCATTATGCTGATTCGCAAATCAGGAAATCAGAGATAGGAGAAGTGAAAAATTGTGACTTCCGAGTTCACGAAGGTGATCACAACCGTTGATCGAGGAATGGTGTGGCCTGTTGATATGATGCAAGTGCAAGTTCGGGAATCGAAGAAAGGAGGTTTTCTAACCTCCAACATCATGAGTCGTGAAATATCTAAGTGAGAAGGAGAGATCTGGACCATCGTTCGAGGACTGTCGTGGGTCATTGATCTGGCATGAGGAAGTTTGAAGTTCAGGAGCTTGGACATCGAATAATGGAGGAGATATAACTCGTGAGATCACAAAATGCGAAGCGCCTTTTTGACTGGTGTGTGGTCACAGCCAGAGGTCACGTCAGTAGAGAATAAAGGAAGGAGCTAGCATTGCTAGGCTCCCCTTCGGAGATCGGGAGTTGGGAAAATCGAGGTGACTCACAATAGAAAATACAATGCATGAAGTCGTGAAGCTCCTTTTGGATAGGCATCTGATCATAGTTCGTGGTCACGTGAAAGGAAGGGGATTAACCAGAAAAGATAGCACCCACTGTGTAGTTTTCTCAGGAAGGTAAAAGGCGCCAAATGGATGAGCGCATAAAGGTTCTCTCTGTAAATTCCGAAACAGACTGATTGTAACTTCCAGAAACAACTGATTGTATCTGCCAGAGAATTCAAAGAGATTCAAGGTGATCTCGAGAGGAGTTGAAGAGTCTTGAGATAATTTCCAGAGGAATGAAGGATCATGATAGAGACAATTGACATATGGAAAAGTGTCAAAGACTGTAACTTCCAGAGAAGCCAAGAATCTTAGGATAAATGCCACTGATGATGAACAGACTATGGATAACTACCACTGATGATGAACAGACTGTGGATAACTGCCAGAGAATACAAATATTTGCAAGAATCATCTGGTAGAGGAATGGACGTGACAAAATGAAGAATAACAAAGAAGAAAAGATGGGGCTTCTGTAATTGTGATAGTGAGTCTAGTAGTGATGGGGAGGAACGGATGCGCAGAAGAGCATAGGGGAGGCGTAGTGCATAGAATGGACATGGTGCACAAAGCATAAAACATAGAAGAATGAGATCAAACATAGAGGCATATCCGAGAGAGGAAGAGAAAGATGAGGTGCACATGCGGAGACAGAGAAGAAGAACATAAAGCATAAGAAGATGTGAGCAAGAAGACACTGATGCAGGTATAGCATAGTAGTGTAGCAGAACAATGATGAGACTGGTAAGCCATTGATAAATACTGTATCATTGTAATAAATTTCAGCAAGCAAATATTTATATTTCAGGGTGGTAGGGTGGTGCTAGGGAGGACTGTTGTCCTCAGAGTTTCAAGTGGGTGCTTGAACACAGGGAATTGTAGCTTCCATCTGGTTTCATCCAGAAAAACCAGGGTGGTAGGGTGGTGCAAGAGAGAAATATTGTTCTCTATTATACAGGTTGGTGCCTGTGTGACAGGAAGTTGGTTCTTCCATCCAATTGGTGCTGGAACACTTAGGGAGTTGGTGCTTCCTTCTAGTGGGTGCTAGAGAAACCAGAGAGTTGGTGATCTCAAAAAGTTGCAACTTGTAAAATAGAGGTGGTAGCCTCACATTGAGTTGGTGCTCAAAGATAGATGATGTACATAACATAAAAATACTGCATATCATTCGAAGAAGAAGAGGTTTTATCCCTTTATGGGTTTCATCATGAATATGTGCCTCTGTGTGTATCATATGTGTGATTTATGTTTACTATTTGTGTTGTCTATGACTTGCATAATCTTGATGATCACTTGGAGAAGATTAATAATATTTTAATAGGCATAAGATTGTTTAAGCACAGTGACAATTGATTCACCCCCCCTCTCAGTTGTCTTGGTAATTTCAACAATTGGTATCAGAGTGGGTTCCTTTTAGCTAAAGGTAGATCAGTAAGCTTAAACATGACAAGTCATGAAGGAACTTCAACCAATAAGCCTCTTCTGTTTGATGGAACCAATTTTTCTTTCTGGAAGGTTAGAATGAGAACATACATTATGGCATTAGGTAATGATGTTTGGGATGTTGTAGAGACTGGATATACAAAAATTGTTGTGATTGCTTCCAAAGATGATAAGTTAGAATTTAGCTTCAATTCAAAGGCAATGAATGTTATCTTGAGTGGGCTTGCTAAAGATGAATTTGTAAAGGTAATACATCTTGATTCTGCCAAAGAGATGTGGGATAAACTCATTAGCAGTTATGACGGAAATGAGAAAGTAAAAGATGCCAAACTTCAAACATGTAGATTGAAATTTGAACAACTAAAGATGAATGAGGATGAAACAATTAGTAAATATTTCTTAAGAGTTGAGGAGCTTGTGAATGTCATGACGGGTCTTGGTGATAAGATTGAAGACGGATTTTTACTTCAGAAGATTTTAAGATCTCTTCCTAATGGATTTAATCCAAAAGTTTCTGCAATAGAAGAACTGAATGATCTTAATATTTTGTCTATTGATCAACTTCTTGGAACTCTAACTACTTATGAAATGAGGATTAGTAAAGATAAACCTACCTCTAGAGAAGCACCATTTAAAGCAAATAAGAATGTGGATTCTGAGCTTGATGAAATTGAAGCAAAATTTGTGAGAAGACTAAAGAAAGGATTAGGCAAGTACCAAGGAAAGTTTCCCTTCAAATGTTTTAAATATGGAAATATAGGTCACTTTACATCTAAGTCTCCACACAAGAAGAAGGACCAGAACTCTGAAGGTGAAGAGAAGTACAAATCCAAGATATTTGGTAAAAAGAACAGTTTATGTGTAAACAATGATGACTCTTCAGGAGACATAGATAGTGATTCTTCTTGTGAATATAAGGTTAATGAATTTATGCTTATGGACAAAGAGGATTATGATAATAAAATCATAGGAAGTGATGTTAATTATGAATAAGTTGTGGTTGACCTGGAAGGATAATTGATCAGTTCCCTAGAAGAAATTGCTAGACTCAGATTTAAGAAGAAAAAGAAAAAACAATTGTTGATGCAGTTCGAGAAAGACAGTAAAAAACCTGATGAAGACTTCGCCCTACTAAAAGTGGAATTATAAGAGGCAAAGAAAATAGAGGAAATTATTAAACAACAATTATCAGAGAAGAAGGCAAGATGTGAAGCCTTAGAAGAAGAGGTAGTAAAAACTAGAAAAGAGATGGAGAAGTTTAAACCATCGTATCTCCAAAATCTTCCAAGCATTAAATCCTCAGCAGAACTAAACGACATTTTGAGAAAACAAAGATCTCCTTTGTTGAAGAACAATTTAGGCTATGTAAGTGGTTCAAACAACAAACAGACAGAAAGCAAAGAGCCAGTAAAGATTATCAAGTTCCAAGTCAACACACAATTAGACCATGTGAGTACTTTTCCACCAAAAGCTAATAAAGACAAGATGATCCCTGATAATAATAAAAAAAGGATATCAGAAGATGGAGAAAAAAATTCCAAGAAGAAGGCCATCCTTCAAGTACCAAAATTTCTTCGATGGTTACTGTTTTTACTGCTCTAATTTTGGTCATAAGATTGCAAATTGTCAAATTAAGTTTAGAGACATGCAATTGAGGAGATCAATAAATAAACAATCTTTGCAACATAGAAATAAATAGCCAATGAGTAGACAAAGTTGCACCAATCAATTTGATTTATTTAAAAATGAGCTTGAATGCTATAACTGTCATAACTTCAGCCACAAAGTTGCAAACTACCATATGAATAATTACAAAGCAGATCCAAGGATAAAGCCCTTAGCTAGAAATGTCAGCACATGGAAAAATAAAGATAGTGAAAAATGTGGTCTAGTACTTTCAACTCAAAGACAAAAGAACCCCTGGTATATTGACAGTGGATGTTCCAAACATATGACTGGAGACAAAATTAAGTTTTTGTCTCTAAGTGAAAGTAAATCAGGAAATGTAACCTTTGGAAATGATGCACCAGGAAAAATCAAAGGTAAAGGAATGGTAAGTCTAAGTAATGGCAAAGGGAAAGCTCAAGATGTGTTGTTTTTAGATGGTTTGAAACATAATCTTTTTAGTGTCAGTCATTTTTTTGATAGAGGATGTAAAGTTGTTTTCACTTCTAAATATTGTAAAATACAATCTGTGAATTCATGACAGTTGATTGCAAAAGGCATAAGAACAAAAAACAATGTCTATGTTTTGAAAGAAGAAAAAGAAGAATGTCACTTAAGAAAGTATGATGAAAGTTGGTTATGGAATATGAGACTTGGACACCTAAATTTTGTTCATCTAATCAAACTTAGAAACAGTGGGGCAGTAAAAGATCTTCCAAAAATATCAAATCCATATGATTATGTATGCAAACCTTGTCAAATAAGAAATCTCACTCGGACACAGTTTAAATCTAAGAATTTTCCATCAACATAAAAACCTCTTCAGTTAGTGCATATGGATTTATGTGGAGCATCAAGGAAGGAAGGTACATGAAAAGAAAATTACTTCATGTTGATTATTGATGATTATTCTAGACTTACATGGGTTTCCATTCTGAAAGAAAAATATGAAGTATTTGAAAAATTCAAAGTGTTTAAGGCTCTGATTGAGAATCAAACATGAAAACGATTGAAGGCAGTAAGGTCTGATAGAGGAGGAGAGTTTAGTTCAGGGGACTTTAAAGAGTTTTGTGATAAACATGGGATCAAAAGAGAGTATACTATTCCAAGGACTCCACAACAAAACAGAGTAGTTGAGAGGTAGAATAGATCAGTTCAGAAGATGGCAAGATCAATGATGAATGAAAGGAATATTGCTCAAACATATTGAGTAGAAGCAATTCATACAACTGTACATATTCTTAACAAAGCTCATCTCAGGCCACAAAGTGACAAGACTCCTTATGAACTATGGTTTGGAAGACCTGCTTCAATCAAGCATTTTAAAGTCTTTGGGAGTAAGTGTTATATCAAGAATAATGATGAAAATCTTGACAAATATGATGACAGGTTTGATGAAGGTATATTCTTAGGGTATGCTACAAATAGTAAAGGATATAGATGTTATAATAAGAGGCTACATAAATTGGTTGATTGTATTGACATAAAAGTTGATGAATAAATCTCAGCACAAGATGTAAGCAACGTTGAATCAACAATAGAGGATATATTTGAAGTTGAAGATGGACAGGTCCAAGAATCAGAAAGAGAATACTTTGAGTCAGATGAAGATACAAATTGCTAAGCCCTAAATAATGGCTCATTACCCCTTAATTGGGGCATATTACATTAGTAATGTTATTTTATTTATGTTTACTTTAGTCCATTAGTTGTAATTATACTTCCTAGTCTCCTATATATACCAAGGAGACATTTTCATTTGGAATCATCTTGTAATTGTACATTTATGTGGGAATAAGGAGGTTTCCCCCTCAAAGAGGATTATTATCCGAGTTTGTCTCTTTTTCAAGACCACGAATACTTATTCTAAGGTTTTTCTATGCTATATTGAATTTTTGGTTCTTAACATATGGTATCAGAGCTCAAGGTCTTGGGGTTTCGCTGCTGCACCTAAGACACCTTGGAATTTTCGATATAAATTTTTTCTACAATGTTTCATAAGGAACGTCTTGGAGGATATTTAGCAGATGGATCAAGGTATGTTGTGTTAAAATTTCAGCTCCCGAGGCCTTATACTTTCATAGATACAACCTATGTAAGATAGGGTTCTGGAATCATCCTAAAATGAGTCATTGCAGAATTTTTGCTATAAATTTTTTTCTGTAACATTTCAGACCCTAAAATCCAGAGGCTATTCATAGAAATTATTAAGGTATCTGTGGTAAAAATTCTAGCTTCTGGGTCATCTTACATTTGTAGATACACCCTCTGGAAGATTGGGTATCTGACTAGTCTCAAGAAGGTGTTCTGGGTAAAACAATCATAACTTCTTCCTAGAGTATCCAAATTGAGTGAGACCGACTGCATTGGATAGTGGACAGTCTTTACTATTTTGGGTATGAGTTTCATAATTTATATCAATTATTTTGTGTAGGGCACGCTATAGAAGTGAGATCTCCTGGAAAGGCCAAAAATCAACAAGTTGTTGGGAAGTTACTGTAAATTCCACTTGACACATCCAATTTTGATCATACCTGTAGAATTGCAGAGAAGAAATATCAGAGAACTACAAAAAAAAAAAGTTTCATACCCAGAAGGGCCAAAACTTCTGAGATACAACAGAAGAAATATTGTCTAGAGGAACCACCTCAAAATCAAGGTTCAAAAGTGATACTTGGCCAACATGCCACCCAAAAAGGGAACTTATACACCAAATAAACCTCCAGAAAGTCCTACTTGGGCTCTCGATGAAGGTGAAGAAATGTGTAGGGACATAAATGAATTACAAAATAAGATAGTGACAAAAGATGAACTACAATGGATGATGGATTCAACTGAAGCTAAATTGGAGTCAATAATGGATACTAATATGGATGGTTTAAAAAGAGAGATCATGGAAGGAATGAAAAATTTCCTAATAGAGAGGACACCTGAAAGTGAAAATGTGTCCCATGAAATTCATGATGAGGACACAAGGAAGATGAGTCAAGAATGGAGAAACTCCAACTTTGGGTTGAAGACCAACCACGTTCCTAAGATCGATATGAGGAATTTTGATGTCAAGGACCCAATCACTTGGATACTTCAGAAGGAGCAATTATTTGATCTACATAATGTGCCACATACACAAAAGGTACGAATTGTTTCTTTATATTTAGAACCCAATCAATTTGTATGGCATCGATGGCTTTGTTCTCGCAAATCACTCATCACTTGGACAATTTTCATGGAAGAAATGATAACACACTATGAGGATACAAGCCTTACAAGGAGAAATACCTTATTTAGCCAATTGATAAATCTCAAGCAAAAGGGTTCAGTTACACAGCACATTGAGAACTTCCAAAGATTGAATATAAAGGTAACATATATTCTAGTTGAGCACTTGATTGATGTATTCATAGGAACTTTAAAGGATAACATTCAACATGAGTTTCACCTTTAGGAACCCAAATCATTGGAGAATGCATTTAGGGTGGAAAGAAATGTTGAAAGTAAAAATATGTCTATGGTTACTAGAAGGACCAATCCTAACAACTATAGAGAGAATAATGCTCCTTCTTCTAAAACACCTCAACCTACAAGGTTGACACCTCAACAATTGGAGGAAAGAAAAGAAAAAGGTTTATGATTTAATTGTGACAACAAGTACAGTAAGGGACATGAGTGTGGTGAGAAGAAATTATTCTACAGATATTGTGAAGAGAAAGAAGAACAAGAACAAGAACCATCTCAAGATGAAAACGTAGAAGCAATTTCGTCCGAAGAGTTGACTCCGACGATATTGTGTATTGCATTGGCTGGAATTAACACTCCTCAAACCCTCAAGATCGAAGGATACATCAAAAATAAAAAGTCAATAGTCCTAATTGATTATGGAAGTACTCATAATTTCATTCACTATAAATTAGCCAAAGGTCTCAATTTCTTTGTATATCCAGCGCCAGAGTTTCAAGTAATGATTGCAGATGGAGGAACTATCAATTTCTTAGGAAAATGCAATAAGATCAATCTTACTATGGGGGAATATGTAATGAATAATCCAATGATTGCTATACCCATGGGTGGTGTTGATGTTGTACTAGGAATCCAATGGTTACAATCATTAGGAATGATGGCTTTTAATTTTCAAAAACTTTTAATGAAATTTTCATTGGAAGGAAAAGAAATTGAGTTAAGAGGTATCACAGGGAAACCCGATAAGGTGATAAGCTTTAATGGCATGACAAAATTATTGAAAAAGGAGCATCAAGGTGTTATTGCACAACTATTCTCACTAGATGTTCAAACATCTAAGCCATCTATTCCTCTAGATCTACAAGGGATCATTGATAAGAATTCCAATGTATTTGAAGATATTGCCAAAGGTCTTCCATCCACTCGAAATCATGATCATGATATTCACCTAATTCCAGGGAGTGTTCCTCCTAACATCAGGCCATACAGATATCCTT